>JAQGCM010000287.1:0-29157 GCA_034699705.1 Hymenaphorura dentifera | reverse complement strand
GCCTTCGCACTCCGCACTCCAAAAAAGTCTTGCCTTCGCACTCGCCTTCGCACTCCGCACTCCCGGAGTGCGGAAGGTTGGAAGGGACTTCCGAGCCTTCCGCACTCCGGAGTGCGGACAACTATGTGAGGGACCCTGAATCCAGGAATCCTGTTCTTTGCAATATTGCAAATATTGCAATCCATGCCCAAAACTGAATTGACCAAAATTCTACCTAATTGAATCCTTGCCTTGTGAGTTGTGAGCAGGGTTGACTTGACATTGCACAGGAATTCAATTGGTATGATGCTCGTAGAGGACGTACACGTAATTGGAAATAAATTATCCAGGGAGCTGGCAGGCACGCATTGTTTGGAACTTTTTGGAAGTACAAAGTTTAACAACGTGATCGACATTCCAAGAGTCCGATCTTTTATTCTTCACTGGAAACCGAAAAGCTGCCGACAATTCGTGGAAAATGTACAATCTACTTGGCCCAACGTATCAGAAGTAGAAAATATTTTAATGACTAATGAAATGGACTTAATCTGTTTTTAGTGAGTGGTGTGGTGAAAGTGAATTTGTTTTTGCACAAATGTCTGCTCGGAAAAGAAACTCGAGACGGTGAGATGATGATGGTGATGGCGAACCTTCGACTCTCCGTTTCCCGCAAATCCCGCCGATCGTAATCCTAGAGCGATGCGATAGTTTAAAAATGATAATTTTGTTGAAAAATTGTAGGAGATTGCCGAATCGGGGAAGTAGTGGAGGAAGATAAGGGCGATGAGTCCATCTCACGGGGAGTGAGTTTGCGGAGCTTGGTTTGATTTTAGAATTTTCCGAGTAAAAAGTTGAGTCGAAGATTGAAGAGATGCGAGCGGAGGATAGGCGACTGGCAGAGCACCAGCACCAGCACCAGCAGAGCAGAGCAAATGCAGAGCTCAATGCTCAGAGCAACGACGACTTCACGAACCCTGCCTGCTTCCCTGCCTACCCTGCCTTTTAACTCACACATTTCCAGTCCAATCATTCAATCCAGTCACTTGCCCTCCGTCTTCCGCTGTTCCGCTAGTTCCGCTCGCACACAGACAACAATCGAATTCAACAATTGACACCAACTGACTGGACTGGACTGACTGATATGTAACTATCACTCATCCACCGGCTCATCAAACTAATCACAACAATGGACTCTGTCAACCTCTTCAACTCGGAGGTAAGCTTAATTCAATCACTAATCGCGTCTTTCATCAATGCATCCACCGACACCGCCAACGCGTCGTTCACATTCATGACCTCCGGTCAAAGTGAAAGAGGCATTGGCGGTGCGGATGCTTTGGGTGAAACACGTTCTTATTCAGTTTTCAATCGTGACTCTGTTGTACTAATTTGATTTTGGTTTACTATGTGCCACGTTTCAGCTTTCGTCGTTGTACGACGTAAAGCCTCCGATCTCCAAGGGGAAGATGACCGCCATTACCAAAGCGGCACTCAAAGCAGTCAAATTCTACAAACACGTTGTCCAAAGTGTTGAAAAATTCATTCAAAAGGTATTCCAATCGTGAACTAATGGTTACAAACATGAGCAATTGATTGAGAGGGTATCGAGTAAGCCTGGACTTCATTAGTGAGTTGTGGAGACTTACTTGACTATTGGTCAATTGTTCATCTTATAGTTGTAGACTGTTGAGGTTGTTTTATTTACATGTTGGATTTTTTTTTTTTAGTGTAAGGCTGAGTACAAAATTCCTGGCCTGTACGTGATTGACTCAATAATTCGGCAATCTCGACACCAGTTTGGAAGTGACAAAGACATATTTGCTGGAAGATTTCAACGAAATCTGCAAACAACATTTGTGTATTTATACCGGTGCCCTGAAGAAGACAAGTCCAAAGTAATCAGGGTTCTCAACCTGTGGCAAAAAAATCGAATATTTTTACCCGAGGCTATCCAACCCTTGTTTGATCTGGCCGATCCAAATAATCCAATTTGGGAATCTGTGCAACAGCAATTGGGACAGGATTATGGCGGAAATGACAATATATCTTCACAACCTAGTCTTAGTTTGAATCAAAATGACCAGTATCCAGTTCATTTTAAGAAGGAGCTACTTGACTACGATTATGACGAAGAAGATGACATGGATGGGGACGGAGCTCCGTCGGGAGTGCCGCACCCAGCACCACCGCCACCGCAATTGTCTCAAGTTCATAACGCAGTGACAACGCATCATAGTGAATTGACACAAAGTGCCCTTTCCGGTTTCGATGCGTTGGGCACAATTCTAACTAACCCGGAAGTTCTTCGACAACTTCAAACTCTGCAAGAGCAAATGGCTGCAGCCGCGCAGCAGCAGCACTTGCATCAACAACACCAGCAGCAAGGCTACCTAACGCCAGAATTGGAGCGTCAAAGGAAACTCGCGGAATTGAACAAACAAGAGGCTGCATTTGACCAGCGCTTGGCTCAAACAGTTGCGGTAATTGTTGTCTCTTTTCTAGCATCACTATAATTTCAAGTATACTCAAATGGTTTTTTGTGTTCAGCGCCTTCCGTTTGCGGTGGAATGTGATCTACCGTTTACAGAAGCAGCTGAAAGTAGGAGGTCTCCCAACAGGGAAAATTCTGGCGGAATGGGTGTCCCTCCACCCAATCTTGACCAAAATTCCAACCATCAACACAACTCAGGCCTGCTTCTCCCCCCACCATTCTTTCATCAGCTTAATCCAGAACACCTTCAACAAATGCTTCCTCCAAACAGTGAAGAGCAGCAACACCACATGAATATGTTAGCAAATGCAGCAAACATGTCCAATCCGTTTGGCATACCTCTTAATTTTCCCATCCAGAACGCACCACCAATGCACTACCAACATCAATCTCAACAGGTGAGCATGAATTCAATTATATCCAACTTTTTTGTTTGACAAACAAAAATATGGATTGCAAATTCTTTGAGTTTCAACGTTTCATTGAACTTTCTGTCCCAAATTGTATCAACAGCATTCGAACCAGTTTAACGCCCAACAACTTCAGGAATTCAGAGATGTCGGGTTTCCTCTAAATTTTAAGCCAGATCAACCCCCTCCATTTGAGGTCAATTATAACGAAGATATGGGAAGAGAGGATCACCGTGAACGGGATAGACGGGACCGAGGGTTAGTTGAATTTTATTTAAAAGTTAGTAAATTAGTAAAAGTAAAGGGTCCAAGTCCAACCAAGTCAACCAACTTTGTTTGACAGGTTGAGAGCCGGAGAAAGAAGGGTTCGATCTCGATCTAGAAGTGGTTCTGCATCCCAAAGAAGGAACTCTAGATCAAATTCTCGTACCAGAAATAGGAAGCGGCACCCGAGGTAAAGTACATATGTCAAATATCAGGTTTACAAGATATCTTAGAAATTTGTAGTAAGCAAGAATAATATTCATCGTTACATTATATAAATTTCACTAAAGAAAAATATTATCTGCTTTATTTAGATCCAGATCAAGGTCCAGGGATAGAAAAGAAGATAAGGAACGCGAGAAGGAAAGGCAGCGTAAGGGACTGCCAAGCATTAAAAAGGAACATCTCTCGATTTGTTCAACTACTCTTTGGGTAGGCCATTTGTCGAAGTTGGTCACTCAAGAAGAGATTTCTGACACTTTTGGCGCATACGGAGATGTGGTCTCAATTGATTTGATATCACCGCGAGGTTGTGCATTCGTCGTTATGAATAGGAGACAGGACGCTTGCAGAGCCCTGGACCGCCTGAGGAATTCCAAGTTACAAAGCAAGGCCATAACAGTAAGTTAATTAAAATTTTGAATCCTGTAAAATTCAAATAATTTGTGACAACATATCCTAATCAAATCATTTGTTCAATTTAAGCTCGCATGGGCACCTGGTAAAGGAGTGAAAGGTCGAGATTGGAAAGACTACTGGGAAGTGGACGCTGGAGTTTCTTATATCCCCTGGTCTAGGCTCAAAACAGATACAAATTTGGAAGAATTTGAAGACGGTGGAAGCATCGATGAAGATTCGCTGCCAGACTTCATGAAAAGTGAGATAAATGCATTGAGTTTACCAGCTAGAATTAAGTCTGGGTTAGATATAGGAACAATAAATTAGTTGATAGGTTTTACCAAATATCCAAGTGACATTCTTTAACAATATTGTAGAGCAATACAAGGCCATAACCAGCAAAGAAGAAAAGAAAGAAGAATTAGAAACAACGAAACCTCAAAACAGCGAGGTGGCTGAGGACACGAAACATTTGGTAACTAATCATTCGGCCGCCCCCATCGCAAATATCTCAGCTTTACTTGCGCCAAGTTTGGATCAACTGAAAGCTGCTGCAGACACGGACGCGAGACCTGCGTCAGAAATGACGGTAGCAGCTCAGCATCAAACAATTAACCAAATTGGACAGCCGCAAATCGGAGTTCCGCAATTCGGAATGCCACGTAAGCTTGATTAAACGAAACGTGAAACAAAATTTTGAGCACCAAACAAACAGGTTTGCTTATACCACTATTCCACTTCTTAGCTCCTGGAAGCATGATGGGTGTTTCTTCGATGGCCATGAATATGATGATGCCGCCACCAATGCTTGGTGAGCTTTTTGAATATTTGAAATGTGAAGAATGTAAACAACTCGAAATGAACTCAGATTGAATTATGATTAGGTTCGCCAATGTGTTTACCCCATCAATTTCAAAACATGAACGCCCTTCCTGGGATCAATCTGCCCATGATGGGAATGATTCCCCCGAACATGGGCCCAAGAATGTCACATGACCCCTCGATGAAGCCCTTATCAGGGGGCCAAGGACTCTTGGGGGAAATGCCAATGCCACCACAGTCACTCAACGTCTCAATCAATAATGCCAACAATTCTCAAGAGTTTGTGGAAAGAATGATTGAGGAAAACAGGAAGCGTGCGCCTGATGAGAGACGCGAGAATCGAGAAAAGTAAGTGTAATTAATTTGTGTAAACTTCGTACGATGTGTTTTGATGCCGGCAGTGAACACAGTTATCGTAGATCTTCTTAAAAATGAGGGTTCGCGAGTTGTCATTGCAAAATGAAGTACCATGTGAAGATGTTTGAGTGCTCCTGCACAAATTAATGTCGTCAGCATATAAAACCTTCACACATTTCAATAGTTTGGATACTAGTCTGCCAGTATAGAAATATTAAACATTTCAAAAGTCTTTCTTCGCAAAGTTTTTGGTTCTGCTAGCAAAATTATCAAAATTTTCGACTGGATAGCAATTTTGATTCAACATTTGCAATTTGATTGTGACTTTAATTGGTTTAAGTAGATGGTGTGGAAAATCTTTAAACATTTTTTTTATAACAGGAAACGAAGTAGATTTGATGACGCCGACGACAGAAATTCGCCGCCTCAGCCTAACATTGATCAACACTCACCTCAAAATTTCGTAAGTTCTCTAATACTCCTTTTCTACAACCCATAAGTTGGAATATTGCACTTATGGATTCATTAATTATTGCTATTTTATTGATCAACTAGGACCGACTAAAAGATGGACCACCGCTTTTTGAAAGACTAAAGAATATTGCTGGGGGTTAGTATTCTTGCTAATACATCCATTATAATTTTCTTTTTCATCCTTTAATTGTCTGTTTCAAATTTTTAGGTTACGCGTTCGGGGCTCAAGGCAATAACGATAAGCTAGGCATGGCCAATAGTTTGTTAGGAACTCCAATTGGACCTGGAAAAGGCATTGGCATCGGACCAAGAGGTGCTATGGAGCCTCACGGTTTTCCTTCTCCCCTTGGAAGTACGGGTTTTGAATATTTGATTCCATTTAATTACTTTTGCTCTTACGAGGATACTAAAACTTTATATCAACCAGGAGGACATCCTGGCCAGTTCGGTGTCTCGCGAGGAGGACCTTTCCCTGGTGACCGGCAGGCTGGGATAGGACCGAGGCCATGGTTTGACGTAGCACAGAACCCTTTCGTAAACCCAAATTCCCAAAATCCTTTTGCTGGAAATCCATTTATTCAGCAAGGAGGCGGAAATCCCAACGAAAATCCATTTGAATTTGAGGCCAGACATTCTGGGGGAGGAGACAGAGGAAGGGGTCAGTTCTTTGGAGAACAAAATCACTTTTCACAACGTGGGGGTGGACGAGGCTGGTCCCGAGGTGACGGACCTCCAGTCTCAAATGATTGGAGAGGGCAATCCAGAGGAGGTCCTCGTGGGGGAAGAGGTGGTCCAGGTCCTGGAGGTCCTGGGCGTGGTGCACCCAGCTGGCGTGGTCGCAATCAAGATGAAGATCTTGGGCCTCGTGACATCGAAAGAGACCGTGATGGCGGCCGCGGTTTCCGCGGAGGTCGCGGACGGGAGAATAGAGACAGAGGAAATGACTTCGATCGAAGTAATGAACGAAGGCGAGACTGGGATCGTGGAAGATCTGACAGGGATAACAGAGACCCACCAGGCCGTGAAAGAGACCGAGATAATCGTGAGAGGGATCGGGATTTCCGTGATCGTGGTCGTGACAGAGATGTTCGGGATATTGGCAACTCCAGAGACAATAGAGTGCGTCCAACAGAGGAGAGTAGTGGACCACCAAAGGTTGAACTTGAAAAGGTGGGACCTGATGAAGAAAACTGGGACGATAATACGGGAATTGTTACTCCTCAAGTAGGGCATCAAAGTTCAGGACCCCAAGAGGAAAACTGGGATAATAATATTCAGCCACCGGTGAACCCTGCTGTTCCGGTCGTCAGGAACGAGAAAACAGAACCGGAAATACCAGCTAGGGAAAATACTCCTGTCGAAAGTTGTGAACCCAGTAATCATGTAAAAGTGGACTCTGATGAAAATTCAAATTTAGAAATCTGTCCATCTAGAAGGAATGATTTTTCTCCACATTATATCAACAATGATATGGGCGGTTCCAGTAATTTTGAAGACATTGAGCCCGAGTCTCCACTTCAAGGGGAAGGGGACCATAAACCAGAAAGAGAAGAACACTCTGCGAACCTTAATGGTAATAACAATGGAAATTCTGTGTCCGATTATTCAGAAGGTCAACAATACGACGAATCTTCTTTTAAAATGTACTCGAGAGAAGCAGAGAAGAATATGACCCAGCCTTCAGCGGAGATAAACCATCCCATTGTGGAAGATCTACCATTGCCTTTAATGGGTGTAAATAGTGTAGATAGTACAAGTGGAGGTGGAGGTGAATATGACAATGACAACAATGTCTGCACAGAAGTTGAGCCAAAATTTGAACAAAATAATTTTAAAAATAGCCAGGTTGACCTGAAAACATTAGACGTCGATTGTAGTAAAGATAACACAATGGAAGTGACTACTGACGCCGAATGATAGCAAGTTTTGATTCCCTAGTATGTTATTGAATAGATTGTTTGAATTTTTGGTGTTTTTTAAACTTCAAGTGAATGTGCGGGGTTACATTTTTATGTCGGACACTCGGGTGGATTCTGGACTTCCGCCTTCATTTTTTTAAGCCAAGTCCAATCTGTACTTCCGAGTCCGAGCCCAGCTTCGGGAGAAAATGAGTCGACCTAAGCTAGATAGAATCGAATGACTCATTAGACTCATTAAAAGACATTTTACAACAATGGGGTTGGTTAGCATGAAAGTGTAAATTTACTCAAAATATATTAATGTATTGACGGTATCGTGTGAAACTGAACTGATTTAGAAGTGATTTATTTACTCCACATCAACACATATTATTCATTCTATCTAATAATAAAAATAAAGCAATGAAGAGTTTTTAACAAAATCATATGAAACTGCCTCGACGGAAATTTTTCGAAATTACTTCCGATATGGATACCAAACGTGGTACAATTACCAGTTGCGTAGTTAATTCCCTGTGTCACTCACGTAATTTCCTAAAAAATATAGACAAAGTCCAATATACTGGCAAATCATGTAGTGAATTGTTCGGAATGCGAGGGGAGATTGTGTAGAATGTTGCACTGGTTGGTCAATCAAGGTCTGTTTGGCTTACGAGGGAAGTTCGCGACATGCAGTTCACGTTCAGGCATGACACAATTTTTTCTACACTCTTTTGGGTCCCCAGAATAAGAATTAGTCAAAATTAGTCTGTCAATTTCACATTTTAGTCTGTTAATTTCACAATTAACAATTTTTCAATGTTAAGTGTTGAAATTTTTGAAATTTTCGGCCAAAGCAAAAATGAAAAATCCTTATGGCCTTTAACATAGGAGTTCCTGATCAGATTTAATAAATAAGCCGATTAATGCATAAAACGTGCGTACTAAAATTTGAAAAAATTAATTCTCACTTCAGACATCCTAAAGTGTGAAAAAATTACAAAAATTGAAAAAAAAAATCTTTTTTTTTTCGAAAAAAATCTAAGTGGGGACATCAGGAACTCCTATGTTAAAGGCCATAAGGATTTTTCATTTTTGCTGTGGCCGAAAATTTCAACACTTAACATTTGTGAAATTGACAGACTAATTTTGATTAATTTTATTCTTACTCTGGGGACCCAAAAGAGTGTAGAAAAAATTATGTCATGCCTGAACGTGAACTACATGTCGCGAACTTCCCTCGTTAGCTTTTTTATTATACTTTTCACCAATTAATTACGCTATTTGCTTTTGCTTTATATTAACCCATTGGTTAGTAGTCCCAGCCCCAGCCTAAATTTTTCTACTAATTGAACTCCCTTCTTCCCTGCTTTCTTTTTCACCAAGTTTTGCATTTAATAAAAATAATTCTACGATTTTCTACTCTTAATCTGGTTACCACGTTAGGACGGATTTTGCATCCATATGTTATGTAATTATTGCAGTTGGAGAATTTCGAATTTTCGGTCATTCGTTTCAGTTTTATCATTGATGTATTTGGATATCACAACGTTTTTAATTCTATTTAGCTATCGTATTACACAGGTTAAGAAAGGCGTCTCGTCATTTACTTGCAACAAACAAACAATTCGAAGACTTTTGCTTCGTAATTATCGTTTAGAATACTTGAAAGTTTCATTGGCCGTCAAAATTCCAAAACTGATATTTTCATAACGAATGAATTTAACTATTCCAACGAAAATGGTTTATTGATTAATGAGCAAAGTCCGATCAACATTATCTTGATTTGAGCAACCCAAGATAGTGATAGTGCTGGGGCATAATCTTCTGTTCCGAATTACGATTTTGAGGGAATAAAGTTTGACCTGCTCTAATCTAAAGTGCTTGACCTCTCTATGCTAAAATGTAGCACGCGCAGACGCAGGGTGCGGGTGCCGGGTGGTGTGTCAGATCAGTAGCAATGGGCCAACTTTAATTCAATATATCTGGCGAAAGGCTTTACAGATTTACTTGCGGTTTGTTTCTAAAGTAAAGAATTAGAAAGAATTTACAAAACATCAAAACTGAACTTCAAAAAAGTTTGCAACTTTCCTTGACAATTTTTCGATTCCATCCTTGGACAATAATATAATTATGGTTGAATTTCAACGCATTTGAGCAAACAATGCAATGTTGCAAAATTTTATTTTTTTCTGTTGGTTGGTATGACTTTCTGTTTGTTTTATGAAAAGAATCAACCACGGCGCCTTAACAACGCTATTTGCTATTTAATTGTTAGTGTATTCGGGGTAGGCTCAATAGAAGTTTTGGCATGGTAAACCAAAAGTATCCGCAAAGGGAAAACTGTTTATTTTGAGCTTGGGTGACAATCATACTAAAATTACAGTTTTTGAAATATTTTATTTTGTACAAGAAGTCGGGCTCTGCATTCAAAATTCTGATTAAAATGAGTAAAATGAAATAGTTTTTCTACAGCCGGATAGCATCAAAGTTATTCCACATTTTACTAAAAGTCCAGTTTTGTACCTAACGAATTACGCTCAACCAATAATTTTTTTAACAATCGTGCATTTCGTGAAATTCATATTGCTCAAAACTGAATGCAAACTACTATTTATTGTACAAAAACACACATTTCTAAAATTTTAATTTTGGAGGTCAAGGTTGTTGTCAACCAAGCACAAAATCAACAATCCGTCCCACAAGACTACTTTTGATTTCTCCCATGCTAAACCTTCGATTCGCCACATTCACGGCGTGAATACGCTAACAAGTAAATAACAATAGCAAAGGCGTCGTAGAATAGACAAATTTTGGTAACATTAGTAGGCTTTTCATGCTTATTCCCCCGAAGTTTGTTGAAACTCAACATTGGTCACCGTGGGATGGAAAATGCTATTAATGCTAAGTGGTAACGCTAGGAGATATTGTCAAAATCCCAAAAAAGTGTCAAAGTTTTGCTAATTTCTGGTACGAATTTTCAAGAAAACCGTATGAAAATGGGCAGTATCGTTCGCCAGCAATATTATCGCATCGATAATTCAAATTAGCATTAATTAGTATATACAGATAGGTTCGCTTTCGCTTTCTCCGGATGACCTGACAAAGAAAATATAGTTTGCTTCCTTCAGCAGAAATAGCAGATTGTTCCTGGACTATCTCAAGGGTTTGTCTGATTTACACAAGCGAGGGTCATTTCGTTAGTTGCAAAGCATCACCCTGTAGTACATTGTCCCTAAAGATTATTTTGGGTTTTAGTGATGATTCACAATCCTCATTAAACTCATTATGATAACCCTTCCAAGTTAGAAAGTTTTGTTGACGGTTAACATTAAATCACACCATCAATTTCCACAAACAAAAATTTAAAAAATCTCCTGAAGATGTGTCCAATTGTAAAGCAAGCAAAGTCCTTGAAGGACGCATTGGAACCACAACTTTGCAATTTTTTTTGCATTTTTGCCCTTTCTAGCTCATAGTCAAAGTATTAAGGAACTTTTCGCATAAGACTTTGTGAAGAGATGAAAGAAAGTTTAGTTCTCAAAAAGTACACACTTCAAAAATACGGCTTGTAAACATTTGTTTGTATATACTCGACTGTTAAGTCAATGCGTTATGCTATCTCGGTCGTAATCCCGGCCAAGGTTGCCCGTCTAATCCATTTTATGAAGGTTTTCTTGCTCACGTAACTGTCAAGAAACATTATGTAAATTTTATTTTTTCTCTTCGTCGAACAGGATCCAATCTGAACGTGTCTTTTATGAAAAATGTACACCTAGCTGAATTTTTGACAGACTCTGCACAATTGGCGTAATAATTTTCAAATGCTTTATTGCAATATGCAAGTGCTGCTGCTGCCTGTCACTTTTTAGCTTTCTCAGATCCAGAAGAAAACGAACATCACATCAAGTGACGTGTTTTCAACAATGGTTGCATTAGGGATCGCAACTTTCGTGCGATATTAGTCACGCAAAGCACATGCTAGTTCGGAAACCTTATTAGTGGTAGGCTGAATATTGAAACCGCGTGCGTAATTAATGGGTGTAACAGTTGTAACGTTGTAAGCCAAGGAGAGAGAGCATGGAAAACGTGCAAAGTGAAGTTCAAGAAAAAGCTAAGGCATGTTAGCTATGTCCATGTGTGTAATGTGTAGGAGTAGGACAGTAGTGGAACGGATTATTAATAAAAAAAGGTGACAAATATGTGTGTGGACTGTTGAGGGCCGTGATGACGCAAGGAGAAGAAGAACGTTCCGAGGAATGTTTCCATAGTTTCTGGCGCTGACGATGATGACGAAGACGACGAAAGGCCCGAAAGTCGGGCAGAACGCATGACCCATTCATTGCCATTGCCAAATGAGTCCAAGTCCAAGTGGAGCAACGGAAAATGTTGTTAGCTATATACTCTATCCTCTGCTAAAACTCTCACAATTGTGTGAGAGAGTGTAGAAAATCTTTCGTCCTTCGAATCTTTCTGACTTGGTTGGAAACGTCCACAATTTTCTGCACAACCGAAAAGGCTATAAGCTAGTCGAACATAAGGAAGTCCAGGAGAAAGGTTCTTTTAGAATTTTATCAGTCTGGGACAACGTAAGGTGGGGCAGAACTTTGGCCTAAACACCTTTTCCCCTTCTACTTTGGGTATAACAAAACACAAATGATTGGATAATCAGTCTAAACTTGACACGAAACGAAGGGTCAGAAAGGGTTTAAGCATTTAGCTTTTGAAGTTGAGGAGTAGTTGGGTCGAGAGAGGAGTCATCAGTACAAATTCAGACATTCATATGAGCTGACACAGTTTAACCAACCTCGTCATCTTTGACTTACTTACTTAAGTTCTGCCAGATAAGATAGGGTAGCCTGTAACACCCGGCTCCAAGCAGGTCTTCAAACCAAATCATCACTTCATTTGTTTTAAAAGAAGAGCAGTTTTGCTAGCTAAATTACAATGGGTCAAGCAAATCCCGAAGAAAATACTCCAGCAACTTTCTTTGAAGGAGTTGAAAAACTCTTGGAAGTTTGGTTCACAAGATCTGATGCCAAACTTGCGACGTGCGATTTGAGAAAAATCCCAAGGTAAGCCGTGCAAATGTACTTTTTAAAGGGAAATGCTGCATTGGAAATCCATATTATCGTATTTTACGATTTGTGAACGTTGTGAAATGGCTCAGGACTTGGAATTATCGACATAACATAACATTAGAATGGATTTGGTATCAGATTAATGTTGCATCGTGCATACTTTTGTACTATTCTGTCGTACAAAGAAGTACAATTAGTTCAGTTAGTCACAAGGAAAAAATTGGAAAGGAAATTTTAGTCAATCATCGCCAACCCAAGTTAATTTTTTTTGATTTTACAAAGCATTTTGGCCTAATTTTGTGCCAATGAGTATCTACTTGGAACAAATGCTCATTTGCTGAGGAGGCGAAAAGAGCTCTGGAATTGCAATGGCCTTTATTGTTACTATTTGGCTTTCACTAGCTGTGAACAATACAAGGAAATGCCTTAGATTCATTTTTAAGTTTGCACACAACACACAATTAAATGTTAGGATATAGTACAATAACCGCAAACCGTTCATCGCCATCCTTACAAAAATATAGTCTTACTCAAAATTAGAGGATAATTTTCCATCTATTCGAAAACTTCAAACTGAATTCTTTACGAATTTGATCAAAATACAATGAAGTGAAAGCCGACTTTCACCAGTACAAAGGGGCAATAATTCTTCTAACGCATCTTGAATTTTATTTTACAGACAGAAGATTGAAGGACTTTTGGGGCTTGTCAAGTGTGAGGTCATCAGTTTTGCCTCCAACGATTTCCTGGATGCGTACGTCTTGAGGTACTTCTGGTTTACTCACTGTAGTTGTTAATTAATGGGATGATAGTCAGGTTCATTCACAGCAAGATCATTTTGGTATTAGTCGATTTGGAATGGTAATGGCTGTTGGGTAAGTTTGTAGGAAATTTATGCCGTAGCCTGTTTTGCCTGTGTTTTTCTTTGAAATCTAAACTGAAAACTTTTCCAAAGGGTTAGGCCAAGAAAACATGACGCATGTAAACTAAATGAATTTTCCATTCTAAATGGGGTTAGGTTCACAAAAGCCATGTTTAATTTAGAATAGAGAGAAGTGATAGGAGCATAGGAAGTAATTAAACACGTTGTCACTTTAACATGATACGTTTGGTAGAAAATCACGTCGTCTGCGGGTGTTACTTCTTGACCTGAAACTTGAAACTCCTTCTCCTTCATAATCCTCTTATCTTATCTCAATTCTATTGACTAACTGACATGGCAATTTTAGTTGTCAACGCTCAACTCTTCTCTACAAATGAAATATTAACTAATCTATTTGCAAAATTGTTTGCATTGGGCTAGACAGTTAAGTTAACAAAATGGATAAAAAGTTGCAATTTACAATGAGGCGACAAATTGTTTTGTCACGATAAGACAAAGTTGGCTCTTACAATTTAGAGAAGGATTTCTTCTAAAATTATCTCTTGAGTTGTTTTGAATATATTTTTCAAGGCTCAAATGTCCACTAACTTGTTGACTTGCAAGAACAAAACGAGCACTACATGTCTCGACTTCTCGCTTCATTATTTATTAAATCAGGCTAGGCATTCAATCAGGCTCAGATTCAGATTAGATCAAATTTGGAAAATTTATGCTACGTAAACATCCTGCCAGAAACATGATGCTTGTGACTATCAAATTGAAGCATTTGATTGCTGAAGGATTGACAGAAACGCCCACGCCAGCATATTTTTAGAATGTTTTAACTGCATTAAGTCAGCATGGTTTGTAAACCTTAATTTATTGCTGAGGACTTTTCCTGCTTGGGGTGGATGGGCCCCTTTTTTCAATTGTATTTTTGTGCTTTCAAATGAAAGCTACTTTTGTTTTACTCCACCAGAGCCCTTATGCTGACCTGTAAATTATTTTTAGATAAAATATTTTTATTCTATTATAAGCTTAAATTGTTGTCTGCCTTCGTTGGACGCTTAAGAATGAGAACCGGTTCAATGGACTTATGGATGGGTAAACTAAAAAGACAGACTGGAAGTGTTCGGTGAATTCTGAGGTCGTCGTCTCGTCCAAACCGTCCAAACCTGACTCTCATTGTTGTTTTAGTTTTCTCAAGCGGATTCTGGGCCAATTGTTGGTGACGGCTTCTCTTGAAAACCAGGATTCAGATTCAATCCTAAGAGGTACCAGCAGGCATTCATCACAATGTTTGTTGGTATCCATACAAGTATGATTTAAATCCCCTTATAAACTACTCGCCAGTCGGCTCTCTCTTTGGAATTCCTCCAAATTAAATTCACGCAATTTTCAATCACGCTAAACTGCAGATTCTACAAAATTCAATTTACTTCAATTTATGCTCCAACCCTGACCCTGGGGTCTATTGCTCAATTTGTCAAGCTCTAAATTATGTGACATCTGCAAGAGTTCTGATTCTTTGTCTGTCTAGTTCAAAAGTTGAAAGGCATACTAAGGTTACTCCAATAAATTACTAGTTCGGACCACATTAATCATGAATGTCTTAAGACAAAGCAAATCATCAGATGATTTCTTTTCCGACAAGATTATTATAGCCAAGCGAATCTCACAAGTTTGTTTGCGTGACCTTAATTCGAACTCTGAGCAAATGTCAAATTGCTGAAATCTTAACGTGGAAGCAAATTCTTTGAGGAATGAAGGAATGAGAAGAGAGAGGTGACAGGCGACCCCCCCTGTGGTGGCAGGGGAGTGGGGCTCTGAGTGGAGGGACGGGTGACCTTTGGCCGGTGACCCTCCCAGAGCTGCCCCCAGGCTAAGGAAAGCCCTGGAACTACCCTGATATCCTGCCTACGCAAAGGTCAACCCTCGAGACAAATAATTCGTGGGTTGATTTTACAATTTACATTATAATTGGTTTAAATGGTTTATAAATGTCGTCTGAGAAATAACTGGTATCACAAAACAAAAAAGTGGGCAGGAACTAAGGGTGTTACCCCTCGCTTTAGCCACCGGTGCGGTGGATTGCGCTTTTTTCTAAATATTGAGTCAATTTATTGTATTGTTGTCTGTCTTCAAACTTTCTTTTCCACTTCGCCATTCCATTCTTCTTCTTTGAGGAGAACGGGGGCAGGTGTGCAGGATAATTGGTCGTCTCGCTAATCGCTTTCTCTTTACTTTCCCCCCAGTGAAAGCAGCCTCTTTATATCCAAGAGGCGATTCATTCTCAAAACTTGTGGCACAACAACTCCACTTCAATGTCTCCAGCCATTTTTCATTCTCGTCAAGAAATATGCTGGTTTTGATCAAATTGAGGTAAGCAGTGTTATTTCTAAAGACAGTCTTTAGGGACTTTAGATTTTATCTAAATTATGTCGCCATTTAATGGTTAGGATGTCTACTATTCGAGAAAGAACTACAAGCGTCCGGAACTACAGCTCACTCCGCATCGCAACTTTGATGAAGAGGTGAATTTGATGGACACTTTCTTCACGGGTATGCATAAAAGAAACTTATCAGTCGTCAGTTGGATTTTATACATTTTAATCAAATTGTTTTCTGCTGACTTGGACAGGACCTGATTTAGATGGTGCGGCTTACTGTCTTGGAAGCATCAATCGTGACTGCTGGTATTTGTATACGTTGAATCCACTGGGTGGAAATAAAGCTCGCGCTATTGGAGTACAAGAGCCGGATCAAACTCTGGAAATTCTGATGACTAATTTGGATCCAGAAATCATGAGGATTTTCACCAAAGAGGTGTCCAAATCTGGCAAAGAGGCAACTATGGTAAGACGATTTTGACATGCACATGGTAAATGAACTAGGATGAGATGAAGACTAATATCGGATTTTCTTATTCTCAATTTCAGACATCTGGAATTGACTGTATCATTCCAAATGCAGTGATAAATGAACATCTCTTCGACCCTTGCGGCTATTCCATGAATGGAATCTTTAAAAATGTAATTTTTAATTTACTATTAAATAGTTATAAGGCTAGATTATAGGTAGATTTGCACAACTACAATTATAACATTTCTTGAACGCACGCCCTTCAGTCGGAGAATGGCACAAGCGTCAATGTAAGTTTTAGCGCAGTTCGTCTGATTTGCAGAAATGTTATAATTTTATGAATCTTTTAATTCAGGGATACTACATGACTATCCACATTACGCCGGAGCCTGCGTTCTCGTACGTCAGTTTCGAGACTAATGTCCCGCAGACTTCTTACAAGGACATAATTGGACGTGTGTTGGAAACTTTCCAACCCGGAAGATTTGTTGTGACACTTTTTGCTAATAAGGTACGAATACATGAATACAACATGTAATTTTGAATTGGCAAACAAATAACTTTTGTTTTTTTCACTACAGGTTAGCGTGGCTTCTCCGTCTCATTTGGAAATAGAAAAAATGGTCGCGATCAAAGAGTGGCTGAGATTGGACAGTCAGTTTTGTCACTTCAAGAACTACGACCTCACTTATGCGCTCTACACAAAATTCCCGAGCTGAGGCTTTTTGTGGCCGGACGTCCTCACCGGATACGACCTGGACTTGAACACGGACGCACATTCTTTCTGGAAACGATCAACTGCTGGAATTGACGCTACTGTACCATATGCTTTAGACTCCGTAGATTTAAAATTTTCTTTCTCAGGATCTGCCCTGGATAAGAAACGCTTGCATGTTCCATTAGAACTACTTTTAACTCTCATGTTTCATCCATTAATAGCTCTGAGTCAAATGCTTTTATGGCAGTTTGATCTCAGTTTCAACTTTTCACGTTCTGAACAGCGGAGCGAGAAAAAGGACGGTGATAATTCGTCGTTTTATCTGATTTTGCTATTAATTTTAACTCTTGGGTTTATAGATAGCGGACGACATGTTCCTTGGTCACAAGACATGTCTTGTCTTTTAGAGCGATTATCTGTCGAAGGCTCAGCCAGATATTCAGCTCTCATTCTCACATTTATGATTCACTTGGATAGAACTCCCCTCTATTATTCCTTAAAAAAATCTTCCAAGAGAGTCTACTTTATTTGGTGGAGGGATGAAATTTCATGAGATTCTTCTCTGTATCTCCTCTCGCCCGTACTCTTAAGTTTAAAATATTTAAAAATTGCTTCTTCAGTTCTTCAGATTGTTTTATTTTGTTTGTTTCGCAACAGTAGAACTAATAAAACTATTCGCATCACGAGTTTAGTGGTGCTATGATGTTACGCCTTGGAGTTGCGTTTAAATTAATTTATTACATACATATTTGCACAGCTGTTTTTTACGGTGTCAACAATATCACACCTACAAATCTATGAGGTACAAAATATCAATATTGTATAATATAATATTCGCATCCGTCTTGCATAAAGCCTACAATGAGACTGAGTCAGCAGTATAAAAAATATAGCATATAAATACTAAGTACTAAAATGTACACAGTAATATTAGTACGTTGAATCTAGTCTTTACAGCAACACTAGTGAGAACTCCTTCAGAGTCACAGTTTCAATTTTCACTACATTAGTAGATGTCATCCAGATAAAACTGCGCAGCAGCACAGCCTAGTCGCAGAAACTCGTCAAGTAAAATGTCAATATTTTGATTTGCTTAGAACTTACTAAAAGAGGCTAATATTTGGTCCACGTCAAATTTGAAGTTAAGCCAAGCGCTAGCGCCAGGCCCTTCCAAAAAGTTTTGATTATTGGTGTGTCCTTCTTTTCCAGATTCAAGAACTGTGCCCTCCTCAATGTCCTCAACGAAAAGTCGCCTCTTCGGATTCCTAGCCGTATAGGAGATTGGGCCTGTTGGCAGATTTGGTTCAACGGACGTTGATTGTGGAGTAGAGTGGTAGGGGACACCAAAACCACTATTTCGGAGCTCATTTTTGGGAGTCCAATCAACATACTGCAAATTTTTTACAACAAGTAATTTTGTGCTACTACAACCTTTTTTTAGCAAAGGCTTAAAGTAGAAAGTAGTTTGCGTATTCTCTTACATTCAAACTCTCCTGCTCATCTAAGGGATCGTGCATCTGAGACTCTGATAAATACTGAGCAGGGCTAATAATGTTTATCGTTTCATCTGGACTGGCTTGTTTTCTACCTCGATAGCCCATTGGATAAGGGAACGGGAACTGGCACTGAGGAGGTGCTGGGCACCGAAAACTATGGAGTTGGTTAGCTCCGCTGATTTTATCCGCAATCCATTTCTTCAATCGTCTGTAAGGAAAAGATAATATTGGTTAAAGGATGTAGTATTTATCTTGCACCGCGACGGACTAAGCTGACCTAATGTATGGGTAGACCGTGTAAAAGTTGTTGCCTCTCACAGAAGGAGTATCCTTTTTGCTTTCGGGAATATCAGCTAATGCGAACCAAGCAATTTGGCGGATTTCATAAGTGGTGTTCGGTTTGAATTTAAAGTTCATGTCAGCGCCCCGGACAACGTAGAGCCTGTCTTTCCTGTCTTTCACGAGAGTTTCAATATAATGTGTTGGTCTTATGAGATCTCCAATGTCGTAGCCTGTCTCCTCCAGGACCTTGAAGCATTACAAAGCAAAGCAAATTAATTCATTGAAATGTGAATTTTCTGAATAAGTTTACACAAAAGCAACATAGAATGGACTAAAAATGCAAAACATTGATACCAGCTGATATCATTTGCAGTTGGCTTACCTCTCGAACTGCACAGACGATAACATTTTCATCTTCGTTGACTTTTCCTTTGGGGAAACCCCAGCTGTTTCCAAAGCCTTGCACGAGCAAAACATGGGTCATCTCAGAATTCAAAATAATTGCTCCAAAAGTCGGGACTTTTTGTTTGTAATCTCTGAAGTTATTAATGATATAGTCCATGAAAGGTAAATGGGGCTTCAGGTTGGGGGTATTCTACAAATATGAATGAAGTTTAATAGTAATGCTTAATTCCTTTTTAGTTCAGCGTACCTTAACTACAATAAAAGAGAACACCGAGATTCAGCTCTAAATATAATTCGTCATAAATTAGTTATGTTTTCAGTACCAAACCCCCGTTTGCATTATTATCTCTGA
The DNA here is from genome assembly GCA_034699705.1 of Hymenaphorura dentifera. Taxonomy (NCBI): domain Eukaryota; kingdom Metazoa; phylum Arthropoda; class Collembola; order Poduromorpha; family Onychiuridae; genus Hymenaphorura; species Hymenaphorura dentifera. Next base: position 9,786 of record JAQGCM010000287.1, on the reverse strand, counting down.
AAATTAAACTTACGCGAAACATGATTGCAGCAAATGTAGGGAACGGCATGTGTGCCAAATGCGAGAGACGAGCTCCTGGTTTTGTGCAATACTTGTCTACAAATAACCAATGGGCGAGTTCTACTTGGAAACACATTCGAATCAGGTCACTTTGTTCCACTACCGGAATATTGCTCATAAAACGCCTAGATAAATCAACAACACATCTTTAGAAATTACTTTACAAATTACAATAGTACATCACGATATTAAATTACAAAATGTAGTATCTTGTCTCCAACAAAACAAAGCAATAATTAAAAAAACCAGCCCCCTGGTTGAAGAAAGAACTGCAACAGTCAAAGGTTGAAATTACCCAATCAAGTCCTGGATCACATCGTCTGGAATTTCAGGCAAACCGTGACCCGTCGCAGAATGCATTGTTGTTTTCTTTGTTCCGGAATTATTCCGTATGAGTCAATTTAATAAAAACAGTTAGTGGAAAATTATGGAAGTACTAATAAATTAAATTTAATTTGTACTTATGAGAATAGAAACAACTCTGTCCTTCCTTACACGACCAAAAAACATTTGAGCTCAAATGTCCCACTTTCGTTTGGATGGATTGAATTCGCGGGAATTGAAATTCATGTCAAAATAAAAACCCAAGGGTTCATTTCCATGCGGTAGCGGTGGAGGTTGTTTTCGATACTAAACTATGAAATCAGTCCAATATTGGTTTGAAATTCGAATTCGATCGGTGCTTTAATCAGTGATTTGAATAATTTTCTTTTCATTTAACTATTTGCTACTGTTTCATAAAATTACTACATCTAGGTCTAGCCAACTAAAAGGCGGAGATGGATTATGCTGAGGAGCAAGCGAGCGAATTGGAAGCACTCGAGTCTATCTATCCTTCAGAGTTTAAAAGTATGTTAATAGTTAATGTAATTGTTAGAATTCTTTGAATTCAACAACTCATATTCTTGCATTCACCGAGCATTTCAATAATAAATTATTAAATTTATCACAAATTGAAATTACAATGAAACATTTAGCAACAATAAGGTTCAATCATAAAAATTTTGTTCCATAAGACAAACATTCCACAATAAAATACAGGTAAAATACAGGTCTTCATTGAATGCACACATTGGAATTGTAACTGCTAACTTAGTTGTGGGACAGATGCAATAATTTAATTGTTAACTAGCAGGAGGCATGACTGAATAATAACAATTGAATTGGATCTTTAACAGCTTTGGGAAGCACGCCGACAGTGTTTACTATAGATGTGCTGTCCGCGACATACGACGAAGAAACGGGACTAGGGTATCGCGGCTGCCTTAAATTCGTTTTACCTCCCAAGTATCCTGAACAGGTCCCTGACATTGACATCCTCACGGAAGAAGACGACAATTCCAATCTAGAAGAGTCGGACGTTGCGAACTTGAAAGAATATTTACTAGAACAAGTAAGTTATCAATTTTAACATCAGAGCGTTCTACTTACTGTTAGCCACAAACCTAATGGAATTATCAGGTTGTTTAAATCTCCACTCTCTATTTTCTTGAATTAAGGCTTCAGAAAATACTGGAATGGCTATGATTTTCACACTGGTTTCAGCAGCTCAGGAATGGCTAAGTACACGATGGGATACTAGAGTTAAAAGAGCAGAAGATGAAGCGGAGCAACGGCTTGCTGAGATCGAAGAAGCAGAGAGGGTAAATATTCAGATTGAGTGCAATTCATTTTAGTTAACTAGTAAGTAACTAATATTCTACTCTGATACATTCGGCTTTAGCATCGCTTTGATGGAACCCGAGTAACTGTCCAGAGTTTTATTGAATGGAAGATCAAATTCGAAGCAGAGATGAAACAAAACGCAGAAGTTGACAAAGAGAAGGAAGCTATAGGAACGAAGAAACTTACCGGAAAAGAACTATTCCTTCGAGATAAGACGCTCAATGAATCTGATTTGCAATTTCTTGAGGAAGGTTAGTATTTTGAATATAAAAATTGTTTAAAGCTCATACAGCACTTGTCCGATCTGCTTAAGACATGAAGCAATCACGGAGCTAGATTTTACTGCAAAGATCTCGGCTTTTGTCAATTCCGTTTAAATCAAAGACTTTAAGTGCCATCCTGATGAAAAATCATTCTAAATCTATTACTTTGTTTAACAGGTTATGACTCAGTGCCTATCGATGAAAGCTTATTCGACGACGTTGATGATCTGGAAATTGAAGATTCAGAGGAAGAAGATTGAATTTATCCTACGTTATCCTTTGGGCCTATGTTACTTCCCTGCGCTTCCCACTTTGTTCATATTGTGAATTATATTTTATACTTCAGAAAAGTATCAACCAAATCCGATGAATATTCTTGAAGTTCTGAAAAGAAATTAATTAAAATAAAATAATCATGTTGTCCGCTTTAATATAATGCAATTGTGTCGTGCGAAGAATTGGTTTGCTCTCATTTATAAATGTTTTGGGAGCCTCTGCAAGATATTGTATAAAATGGTAGATGCCTTTGGTTTCAAATGCAATACAAAGTTCAAGTTTAATACAAGTCGGCAATGCGTAGTAGCGAGCGAAGCTTTTACTCATACTGTACATAAAATAAGTGATACTAGGCAGGTGTTTCATTTTATTTTCACATTTTGGAAGGCCAGCCTGAATCAAATCAGCTTTCTCTTGTCACATTCACTTTTCAAGGAATTCCTGTGCGAAAATGAGCTACGAGCTAGATCTCATGTCTCGGAAAGTGCATGCTTTTAACCTTACACGGCTTGGAATTCGGCTCAAGAAGAATCCACCTTATTCCCCTGAGTGGAATTTCAAATTGCTTCAACATTCGTGAAATTCAATCATGTCAGAAAACTAAATTCACCTAAAAATGTCTACTTTGACTTCGAGATTGTAGTGAGAGAACGCACAGTATCATATTCTTGATCGCAAGCCTTAGAGTATACTCAACATAAACATAAAATTTTTATTTCACGATGGCTGAGAAACTATTTTAACTTCAAGAATTACTAACGAATCAATTTTGTCCAGTCCCACTATTATTTATTAGGATTCTTTGAATATAACGTAACAATCTTGAGTCTTGAGTGCATATAAGAAAGCCCTAGTTTTCTTGGCCTGAATATACGCCAAATATGCCTCACTTCTCAACATTATGGTCAAATAAGGCGTTCACATTTGTGGAAATATTTTCTACCATTGAACTCTGAACTCATTCCTGAACATAGTGTTTGAGTCAGAATTCATTCCATTCCGCCGTCGAATAGCTTTCTGTCTACATTTACTTGAGTTACTTGTGTATTTTGATTTTCTCTTTTCCGGCCAAATGCATTTGCTTGATTACATTTGCTGAAACTTTCAGCAAGATTATGTTGTTTTATATTCCTCGGAAGAGAATTTTGAAGTATAAAGTATACAAGGGCCGTGAAGAATACACAATGAAATAAACAAAATCAATAATAAAAGCTCATTTCAAGATGCAATAAAATGAAATTTGGGAGTCTCGTCGACAGTCGAGTTTCGAGTAATCAAAAAGTTTTGGTGGAATCATGATTGAAGTGAGTGAGAGCAAAATAGGTGCATTACTCAGGGAATTTATATAATCCCGTTCGTTGCATTGCCTCTCTTGCCTGTGAAGTGAAGAATGAGAAGAATAAAATGGAAAGCAAGCACGCAGGCAAGGAGTGAAACTAGAAAGTGGTGAAAGTGCGCGTATCGTTAGCGTTAGGGACTCGGGAGTCTGGACAATCGATAAACTACGTGAGTCCAGGGGGGACCAACGGGGGTAGATCTCTCAACTCTCAACCGAATCTCTCACCTACATAAGAATGTAGAGACAAATCTATACTGGGGATGGTGAAAACTTGCACTCAAATGGTTCAGCTCACATATTTTCTGGATAGCCCCTTCGTTCGAAGAGAAAAGTTCCTGATCGGGCATTTGGGGTTGCGGAGAAATAGGTTGGCGAAGGAGCTGCTATCGACCCGGGTATCTTCAGCACCAAGATTTTCCTCAGCCCATACCACACCTGAACACTAGGGTTTTGGGATGTTGGATTTCTCCACAAATGCATGCAAGCAATGCTAGAGGAAAACTGAAGAAGAGAATTTTCTTATATACCTGCATCCACTCTCATTTCTCTGCAGTAGCCTTTCACCTCCGGCCTCCTATTTTCCATCTTTTTCTCCCATAGTCTCTCTTTTTACTCAACGACTTTCGGTTTTAGTTTGAGCCATCTTCTCCTGCTGCTGAACACAACAGAATTATGTGAAAGTGAGATTTAGCAAACCGAATTGATCAGATCTAATAACTTTCTGCATCCACTTTCACTTTTCTCAACTGTTCATGTGTTCGGCAAAAGCTAACTTGGTTAGTTTCATGGTTGTGGTAGAGTTGTTATTGTAGGAAAACATTGAAATGGTACGTGCCGTAGTGTGCACAGATTGATTTGACCATGCATGTTCACTTTGAAAAATCAATCAATGCAAAATGCGATTGCACCATTTTGTCAATGTCATGGATGGGAAAAGTACCGGAAGAACTTCCTGAGGTAAGTCCAAGTTTTTATTCAGTATACGAAAGCTGAAAACCTAAGCTAACTTGCTAATATTCATTATTGATGAATACATCAACCAACTTGATGCCCTTAGGACAGGTCTTCAACTACGGCTCAATTCTATCTATTCTTTTCTTGCATGAACTTTGTGCAGATGAAAGCCAATACCAATACACCCTGAAACTTGCTTCCTTTGGGAAAAATTGATTCGAGGTCTGGCAATACAGGACACGCTTATTCTCTAGATATGCAATTGCAAATAAAAGTGCAGATATGCATGTCTAGCATAGGATATTCCCAAAGTGAAAGCTTTTATAAATTCATTATTACATATGAACAATGTGAACATTTACCAAATGCTAAAGAGTCCAAGTAAAACAGTTTCATAGTTTTTGAAAATAAGTCAACGAGGGTACTTAACTACAGTCCATGCTTTGTATCATATTATCTTGACGTAGCAAATTTTGGAATTTCATTGAGTTCTTCACAATTGAAATGATACCTTCCGAATCAAACTGCAACTACTGCTTGAGGTGCTAATTGTCTGGGCCTCGTCAATGAAATTCATTCTTTCTTGCTTCTAGTTTGCTTTAGCGAACCGAATAATGCGTCATGAACTTACTGTGCGTCACAAGCTTGAATCGCAAGGTAGAAAGGAATAATTCCGGCTGGACCCTCCGTGGCAATTAAACGATTAAATTGTTTTAACTTTAATTCGCGGAACACATCGTAATTCAACCAATTGTTGTCGCATACTTTTTTGCCCATTGCAACGCGTGGGTGTGTCAGCTGTCACGCTTAAGTAGTGAATTGTGTAAACTAATAGCGACAATATTCTTTCGGGAGATCTACAACTTTTCCACTTTAACCTAACTAGAAAAGTAAATATTCTTTATTTAATCAACTTGAAGCCGGTGAGCCATGAGTGCTCGCCCGCCCTGATGCAGGTCGATAGTACTGGTACTCGAGTCTAATGCCATCCCTTTCTCTGCATTGGTCTTGTCAGTTTGATTTGACATGTGGAAAATAGAACAATAGTCAATTTCGACTAGCCTATTGCGATTCGAATGTCCTAGGTGAACGGCATGAATGCAAATATCAAATTGAATAGTTTCAATTAATTCTACGAGCAAGCCCCTAAACTATTTTTGCATTACGCTCTACTCTTGCGTGACACAAACACCTTAGTGTTTTTGGCATAGGTCATAGTCACAATTTTCATTTTCATTTTTGGCGTGCTGCCGATAATCATGTTTCATGATAAAAACTAATTGTGATTGTGTACTCTGCGCTAATCCATAGGGTATTTTAACTAAACTAGTCCACCACCAACCAACCAAGCCAGTGCGGCTTGTGAAGTCTGCTATAAATTTGAAACTGATAATACTTTAAGCTAATGGCTAAAGGCTAATCAGAAGCAATATGGAGCTAGAGGAAAATGGGTCATTAATATTTGACACGGAGAATTAAGAATTCGTATAATAGTTTTGTACTCCAGTCTGGTTCATGAAATATTGAGAGCCATTAAGATAGCAAACAAAACCAATAAAGGTTTTCTTTCGTTCCAAGAGCTCCGCTCCGCAATCCCCTTCCAGGCTGAGTAATGAAAGAAATTGCATGTCAATTTGTCAAAGTCAATAGGATGGTGACCTAGATTAACAGATTAAGTCACTTGTGTTTGTATTGCGGACTTTTGTAGTCTCCCAATTTGATTACATTCTGGATGTATTGGGACAGCCGCAGGTTAAAGAGATGCGGTCGATGTACAGAATCGATTAAGGTCTAAGGTCTCCCCGTATTTGTAGAATCAGCTTTTCGATGCAGAGATGTCTCCCACATTTCCAAAATCCCTTCTCTAGACTCGACTTTTGACTTTCACTCCAGTGTAAGCATAAATTCAGGCTTACTAATATCAACCACAAGAAGTACGCATGATGAAGAAATGACTAAACGGCAATCTGAGGAATCGAGTTTGCTGAGCTGAGCTTGGATGTTACTTCTGACTTTTCTTTGTCACTTCCAATTAATTGAATCAATAACTTCATTACAGAATGTTGAATTCATTCCTTCTGTTCTGGTAATTGAGTTGGCAAACTCAAAACAACTTTTGTAATTTCACGCAGAAGTCATATAAGTTTGCACATTAAAACGAAGTCCACAGAAGCCAATTTTAGGAAAATTGCGAAGTGCTCACTTAGCAAAACATGAATAATTCCGATGTATACGTTTCCAATCAAGTTAAATGCAAGCTGTTTACCAATCAAATGCTACTTTTAGGAGGAGGGATGGAAGTTGAATCGAACGCATTACTATCAAGAAGGATGGCTAGCTGCAGGGAATGTCAGAGGTATTTTGGGAGTTACTTTCACCACGTCTCACTGGAAGAAAAACATTTCTGAAGTTCCTCACAGAACTAATTACAATCTTCGTGGACATCGAGCACAGGTAAACAGTCGAAAAGAGCGAGGCTCTCAAATTGCCTCATTAAGGAAGAAACTTAAGAATGTTGTCACCGATGAATGCTCTACTAATTCCCTTAGATAACACTCGTCCAATGGAACGAACCCTACCAAAAGCTAGCGTCTTGCGATAGTTCTGGAATTATTTTTGTATGGATTAAATTTGAGGGTCGATGGAGTATTGAGTTGATTAATGATCGAAGTACACCTGTGACCCACTTTTCATGGTCACACGATGGCAGAATGGCTCTAATTTGTTACCAGGATGGATTTGTGCTCGTCGGTTCCGTTGCAGGACAACGCTACTGGTCTTCGATGCTCAATCTGGATGCCACAATCACTTGTGGCATCTGGACACCTGATGACCAGCACGTAAGAAAAGAATCCGTGAAAATTAACGGATAAGAATAATCGACCCCTACAAGGAATTTAATGACACCAAATCCAATTAGGTTTACTTCGGAACAAGCAGTGCTCAGATAATTGTGATGGACGTCCATGGAATGATGATATCACAGGTCCAACTACCGGTCAACTCGTCCCTTACATGTAAATGATTACAATGAAACTAGAGAATAGACTACAAAAAACTAAGTCGAGTCGACGTATGATTTTTTATTTGTTAAAAACGACTGAGGCTGCCAGATTGGGCAACGTTTTCCGGATTGTCGGCAGCCTCAAACATTTCTTTTTTTATTGCATTGGTGATTTATCCCTTACTCTGCTTTCAAGTTCTATTTGAATTAAATGCACCTAGATATGACTTGGAGTTGTGAGAAATTCAAGATGGAGGAGAACGAAGAGGGAGAAGCCAATGGGTTCTCATCAAGGCGTCCACTAGCTCTTGCCATTTCCTTTAAAAGTGGTCTCATTTACCTGATGAAAAACTACGACGATATCGCCCCGATTCAAATCTTTACTGGAATGCAAGTTAGTTCCTAGTTCTATAAAATGCCCGGATTTGAGGAGAGCAGGTAATAAAAAGTTTTATTCCAGCAGGGACTACTCATGGAGTGGAGCAACTCTGGGGAATACTTAACGGTGGCTGGAAGTCGACCTGTGGAGGTCATAAACGAAGCAGGCATTCGCGTCCATGAATACTTCAACTCTCTCCATTTCTACAATCACGCCGGAGTCAGGGTCCTCAACATTGTCATACCTGCCACTGAGGTATGAATTGCAATTTTAAAAGTTTTCTAGACCTCTCGCATTTTTTTTGCACATAAACTTAGAATTTTAAATAAGTTGGTAAACTTAGCAAAGCCGCTATATCCAAGAGAAAGTTGGTTCCCAGAAGAGAAAGTAGGTGAAAGTGATACTTTCTCTCAAATGCCAATCTCTAGTGCTACAGGCGGGATAAATTGCTCGAATGCATTAAATATTTATTTGTGGGACTCATTTGACTTGGATGAGTCGAAATGTCGAAATAAACCTGTTTGCGTACAGATAAACGGAAAGTTAACCCAAAAATTCTCAAACCCCTCTAACAAAGGCGAATTTCACAATCGCCTGTCGCTTCCCGTTCCGAAGAAATCCATTCCCAAATAATTAAGCAGCGTGGCTTCCAATTTAATTCAGCTTGCCTTTATTATGATCGAATGCTAGACTTGAACCTTGAAACTAATTAGGTTAATATTGATTTCAAAAGTTTCCTGTGACAGCATTGACGTGGGGTCATAATGACAAACGATTATTCGTGGCGACTGGAAAGGTATCCTAAAATTTAATGTTTATTGCTTCGTGGATAGCGGCATTTTTTAACAACTTTACTTGAATTATTTAGTTGGTTCATGTGGGCTGGGTGTCTAAAAGAATAGCCAGTCTTCAACTTTTATGTCGTCTTGCCATTTACAAGTCCCTCAGCACGGAAACCTGCGTTTCTCACCTGCCATTGCCACTCCCAGTGCGAGCTTTAATTTCATCACTTCACAATCAAACGATTTACGTAAGTGAACAAATAAATTTAGATATTGTTAGATAAAAGGACAGCACTTGTGCTGTATGCATGGCTGACTTCGTATTTTAACTGCAGTCAATTTTGCCAAATATTCAAAACCTGCGAGAATTTGCAAGCCATCCACCAATTGGAACGCTACGCTTACATTGTACAATTATTCGGCACGATGAAGATGTCAATCTCAGTCCAGGTGAGTGAGCTTTCCAAATTATTTGACTTTAACTTAACTGCCATCCATAAATACCTCTCAATTCCACTGCCAATTTTATTTCAACAGGAACAGCTTATACACTTTACGTAGAATACTTGGGAGGACTTCTCCCAATCCTCAAGGGAAAGCGAACCTCCAAATTTCGCCCAGAATTTGTAATTTTTGACCCGCAGAACTTAGAAGGTAAAATAAATTTATGCTGGAGTACCAGATTGGCAACTTTCTCTTGACCAAGTGAAATTAAACATGCTTTTGATTAGGGGGAACTCTTGGTGTATTTCGGGTTCGATTTGGTCCAACAAATCACGGCGGTAGTCATGCACTAACTGGTGAAAAAAGATACGATGGATTAGCAATAAGTGACAGCTCTGAATCAGAGGATGTCGATTTGTGTGCGAGTCCTCGACTCCAGAGAAAACGTCATCGGACTAGACTTCGAGAAAAGGAACGAGAACGCGAACGGGAACGCGAACAAGAATGGGAAAGAAATCGTCAAGGCTTGACTTCTACTACAGATTCAGTCCAATCTAGTCATCTTGTGTACAACGATGTTTTACCAGAGGTCTGTTAACTTAGAATTTGAAATTTCAATA
>JAQGCM010000286.1:0-29175 GCA_034699705.1 Hymenaphorura dentifera | reverse complement strand
TTCATTCGCTGGATTGCGTAGATCTTGCTTTGCATTTGACAAGCAGAAAATGAAGAAGCCCAGTCAATTGGGCAATTCCTAAAGACCAGAATTAGTGCAATGCAGTCGTGCGAATTAAATCCATGCAATAAATAATGGTCAACAAAGTGCTACTATGATTAAATGATCCGAAGATCCGGTCAGGATTTTTTTTAAACGAAGTATGCATTCTGTAAATGCTGCCAATTAAAGTCTCTTATCTCGACTTGCATAAAGGCTCGAAAGAAGTTCTTGTATTTAATCATCTCGAGCTGTCCAGCGGAACAATTTTGTAGTTCGTGTGCCGACAATGCGGAGTACGCATGTAATTATGGTAGCTTTAATTACGAATCTTTGAGTTGCTTGTTTCCTGCCAACCAAAAAAATGCAGATGCTATAAAATTTACCAAACAGACTTTTCTACTAGTAAAGTTGAAATTCATAATTTCTTAACAATTTATTGAATTTTACCAGTTCTTAATTTACAGATCTAGAGGATTTGACAATTATTAGGCCCTAGCTTAACAAGTTTTAACCGGTGAACTGCTAATTTAATTTTAGCAACAGAAAGGAACGATTTAGATGATACAGTGAAAGGGAAAGGACTAAACTAATGTTTGCATACTAGAGTAGAATTATAACCAGTTTTGATTCCGAGAGTACGCAGTTATATAAGTTAAGCTTATTATTATTCAACTAAATCATAAAAGTTCTAAATTGCACACTTATGAATTTAGACGATCTACCTCGAATTGCCTAGTTCACCAAATCCGTGATTTAATTTAACTCGATTTAGTTAGGAGGTGGTGGAGGTCGATGACTGCTCTCCGGGGGTGGTGGCGGAGGCTGATAATTGTTAGGCTGTGGCCAATACATTCCTGGTGGAGGTGGCTGAGCTGCACCTGGGGGTGGAGGAACCGGTGGATAGCCACCCCAACTTCCTGGCGCAGGAGGGTATCCTGGATATTGCGATTGGTATCCCCAAGATGGAGGCGAGGAACCTGGCACAGGCGGCTGTGGTGGAGACTTGCCCAAATCTCCTGGTGGGGGCGGTTGACTTGAATTATTCCAATCTGTCGATTTCGAGTTAGAAGTCAATTTATAATTTAGCAGTATAATTTTTAGGAAAAGAGTTGAACATAAATTCAATATTCAAACGAGAAATGTGTGTTGTACAAATTTGGTCAGAATAATATAGCGAAATGAATTTGTACAAACCTTGTCTGGATTGTTGCGGCATCATGCCGTGTCCTCCTTGAGAAGGCATCATGCCAGAATTTTGAGATACACCCGGGGGTGCAGGAGCCATGATAGATTTTGGAGCTGACGGTTTACTAAAGAAGTTACTGAAGGATCCACCGACGGAATTTCGAGGAACGCCAGCGTGTACTTCCTTGGCTGGAGTAGCTTCGCCAAGCTCTGAATAATCAAATTGAAAATATTAGTGAAACTTAAAAATAAATTAAATTCTGACGTATTAATTGCGCACTTACCAGCCATGAGTGACATGTACTCTTCGTCAATTTTTGCCCGCTCGTTGGGATTCACGTTGGGTGGTCCTCCGGCGCCAGGCCGTTTCATTCTGTAGAGAAAGTAAAGTGTGTTAGTGGAAAGTTTCAGCCAAAATACGTCGTGAAATGTTAACTTCAATTAAATTTTATTAATATTGGTAAATGTATTACGAAATTCAAGGTTTGAAATCGACAATCATAAACCATTTTACCTGCAATCCTTAGCGATGTGACCCGCTCCTCCACAAACAGTACAAATGACACTGCAAATGAAAATGATTATTACAAAAATTGCTACAGAGGATGGATATTTGATTATTCTTGCAAACCTGTTTGTGATATTAGGTTTATCCGGACAGTGCCAAGTTCTATGAGCCGTTGATCCGCAATTACTACATTTGGGACCTTCTCCTTCCCTGAGTGTTCCGTTAAGAAGTGCCAATTCTCTGAGTTGATTTTTTCTCAAATCATTTTGCGACTCAGGCATTTCAATCCCTTGCCTTATAATCTCCTTGATATTCTCACATGCTTTCTTAACGGACTCTGGGTTATTACTCGTAACGTAGGCGTGCAAAGGCTCATCTTCTCCGGGCAGCGGATGTCCAGCTTTCCCACCAACTTTTCCTTCTTTGACAGAACCCTTTCCTCGGATTATAATTTTTGCTCCAGTGTCTTTCTCGAGCCCTTTCAACGTATTTCCACGGGGCCCAATTAGAAGGCCAACAAAATTAATCTCTGGATGCTCTTCTTGGGGGATTGGCACCCGATCAACGATTTTGACTATTGGTGCCCTGAAACCAAAGTGTAACGAAAGACTTGTAGCAAAATGCGGAAATTTATATTGCTCCCAATTTTTGAAATCATATAAGTTTATGTTGATTTACCTATAATCTGCTGGAGCCTTATAGTCTGGATTGATCTTTAAAAGCCTTTGGATCAGTTTGTGTCTTTCTTCTTCCAATTTCTTTCTCGTACGATATTCACGGGTATTCAGCCTCTTGCCATCTGTCCCGTAGATTGGTTCCGGTGACGGCGACCTGACATAAACAAACAGCGACCACACATGGAGATTCTGTATTTGTACACATTTTGACAATCCATTCATAGAGATTAACGATTGACCATTACTAGCCATAGCCATTAATATTAACGAATGAAGAGTGTAAAGATTAATTTGAATTTAGATTCTCCATGTGATAGCCTTTGTTTTACCCCAGAAATAAGCCCAAAATATGTACTAAGGGAATTATTTTTCTTTTCCCCAATATATCAGCGTATTTACAAAACCAAACCCTTTTACAATAAATGCATCACATAAAATCTGGAAAACCTAAAAAGTGCAAATATAAGTAGTTGATGTATCGACGAGTTCTTGACTCGGCTTGTTTTCCGACCTGTCTTCTGGATTTGGTGGAATTCCCAAATCACCCGTTCGAAGTTTTCTTGTCAATTCTTCAATTTGAAGCTGAGCTGCAAGAGGATCAGTTATCGAATGAGAGGTAGTTCGAACCAAAAGGAACAAACAAACCCCCCATCCAATATCATGAGTTAAATTGTTCATCAAAATTCTTAGCTTAATCATAATTAGTTTAAACTACATATTTTATCTTGCGAAACAGTATAAAAAACTGATTTGGTAAAAAAATTAGTTTTGCCTTTGCGCTAAAAACTCGGAAAATCTTGTGATCCTAACACAATAGCTTGGCAATCTGTGAATCGAACAAAATTATAATGAGCCTGACAATTAATTATCACTTTGAACGGTCAATTGTATCAGTCTCAAATAATCCAGCGAATTGAATCTAAAGAGCCTGTGAATTTCAAGGATTAAAACTTCAATGATTAATTTGCCAGGGTATCTGTGAAATTGAATCATTAGAAGTGGATTAAAATTCATTAGATCAGTTGCATTCGTCAGAGCTGCAAAAAGATGGTTGGATTATCTTCAATTGTGCAGACTTCCACAACCAAGAGATAGGCTAAACGTTCAAATTCTGATGAAAATGTTATTTAATTTCTATCAAAAATGTTAGATTTTGTGGGAAATGCTGAAACAAAACATTAATTGCATCATCAGGTAAGAGATTTGAGAGGAATTGAGTCGTTCTGAATTCAATTCAATTCACTGTTGTAAAACCTGTGTCAAGTTAGTAGCCTCAAAAGTGTCAAGACCTGATCTTAATTAACTAATTGAGATGACCTTAGTGGACTGCTTTGCCCCTATAAAACCTTAACCTTAACCTTATAGCGGCAGATATTTAGGGCAAAAAAAGTTGCTTACCAATATAGGCTTCCGTCTGGCTCGCCGGCAAGTCTGATGGCAGAATCGTCGGCATTCCTGCAAACAAAAACAATGCACATGTCTATCATTTCCAATCCTGAATCTTGTATCTGAATGTTTACGAATTTAATTTACCTGGAATTACTGCCTTCTCATTCTCACTGCCCATCCATCTTGACCGCCTCTTTCGTTTCTTATCAACACCTCCAACTCCAAATCCATCATTGCTATCTGATAACCAATAACCAAACAATAATTTTGTTATTATAGTACACAACGAAAAGGTTACGGACTAATACCAAATTCAGCTTACCATCGTTGTCTCTTTCTCTTTTGAAAGAACTCGGTGTAGGGGCAGGAGGGACTGCCGAAAAGCTACTGTTCGCCGAAAATTGAAATCCGGTTGCTGGAGTCCATTTGGAGTAGTCGATGGACATTCTATTTGCTGTAACAACATTACCCGCAGTCAACGTTGCATGTTGCATTGGAATGTGTACACCGGGCGGTGGAATCGGTTGATACAATTGCTGCGGTGCACGAGTGTCGTGACCATCCCCACTCAAATAGGATGGTTTCAAAAGAGATGACCCAGTATTCGGTTTTATACCAGTACCGTAGTTTGGAGGCGGCCGTCCAAGGGGTACCTTATTTGCATCAGTTACTCGTTTGTCCATTGTTATACTAATTGACTGCAACATTAAAATAAATTCTTTGAAGTTTGGTTTTTGCATTAAGAAACATGTACGTACATAAATTAGCTAGGAACGAGTTTAGCATAATGGAATTTTCCAATGATTCCAAACTCGAATTCGTCCAAATGTATTCCTGTAAAATTACACAATTTTTGTTAAAACAGACAGTCTTTACAGTCCTTAGACTACCCCTTGGCTGGGTGCTGTGACGATGGGTATGCTTTATGTTATTACCAAGGACGGACGGTTTGGAAACTTTTCGTAATAATTTTGTAAGAAATATTGCAATCCGAACCAGGGTGGGAGAGAGAGCTATAACACCCTGATCCGAACAACAAACTATTAGTTCACATACATCACAAGTACTCATGCTAGAAATATTACATGACTTCTGACACTTCTGGACTATCTAGATTCTATAGACTGACTCAACTAGAAAATAAAATTAATCAGTGATCATGAACGCCTACTTCAAAATTCTAAAAAAATCTCACCTTTTATTCAAAATTGTTTAGTGTTGGTTAGCAGCTATCGATTGAGACTTTTTGAGACCGTCTATTCTGCTCGTGGCTTGAATCCGATATCCGAACCTTTTCTATGTATTCTTGAAAAGAATTTTGATGTTTTTGCAACAAGCAGATTAAACTGAAGACAAGAACGTTAGTGGCGAACGTTTAGTGATTTGATGAGAAGAGATGACCTACGTTACGTGGCAATATTGACCAAAAAGCAGGAAATACTTCTAATAAAATGGGCCCAAATCCAATCCAATCCAAATCCAACGCCAAATGCTTTCTCAATTGTACATATTTGAAATGTGATACGCAACCGACGGCCTGCAGTTTTTTTATAGCTTTTGGGGTCTGGTAGGCACGCAGGGGTTTGGGCCAGCATCTCGTTTCCGTTGTTTTAACCCTTTTTCATCAAGCTGAAGCGGAAATAGCGTGCTTAAAACCTGCGAAATAAGACCCTCGAAATTTAATACACTTGCACTTGTGTCAGAATAATAATTTTGGATGAATCAACGTGTACGTATGTGAATATCTTGACTAACGAAATTTTGTATTTTACAAATTGAATAATAAAATAAAATTACGATTCGCGAGTGAACGCAGAAGGCAGATAAAGCGAACTGCTAAAATAACTGAATTGTGCTGACCGGTTGAGCCAACAAATTTTGTCGAAATGAGTACTACAGGGGCTATGGCCGGTGGTGATAAAATACCTGTTGATTTGGAACTCAAAAAGGTAACGTTAATTACATTTAAATGCGAACAGGACATGGCTAATTTGCAATCTGCTTGACCAAAATGACAATATCAATTGTCATTATTTGTCAAATTAATTGTCAAAAATGAAGGAATTTATCATTTTTTACAGGCCTTTGGCGAGCTACAACAAAAGATGATTGACACGAGGCAAAAACTTAAATTTGCTGATAATCAAATGGAAGGTCTCAAGAGGAACATTCTTCATAAGCAAATTACGGACAAGGAAATGAGCGTGAGTCTATTGATTTGATATCAAATCCGACTAATTTGCTTTGGGCAAAACTGAATTGTCCACGGGAATATTTACAGAATTAATTTGTTGAACATTTATTTATCTATGAAGGGACTACCCACAGGCACGAATGTATATCTAGGAATTGGCCGATGTTTCTTTGCATCAACAATTCCACAAGTTAGGGCCAACATTGGAAAAACTGTTGGAGAGTTGCAAGATAAAATCAAAGTCTATGAAGTGAGTTGAGCATACTAAATGTCAGTAAAGTTTTTCAGTACGTTTTTTATGAGACCCACTAATATTTCATTAATTTTGGAACACAGCAAAGCAAGGAATTTTTGGAACGTGACATCAAAGGAAGCGAAAACTCACTACGAGAATTAATTCATCAAAAGAAAAACGCTCAGTAACTCCCTCAGCATTAACTATATACTTTTGAGCTTCGGGGGTTTTCCAACTCCAATAATCGTTTCGGTTCAAAATCCAGCAGACTTAGAAATTCTCACACCAACGTTTATTTACATTCAGTTTTGTATTATGCTTTCATTGTCAAAACTAACTCACATTTAATCAGAATAATAAAAACAAGGCATTTCTAAATGGAGACCAAATAAAAATGCATTTCTAAATGGAGACATAATGAACTGCAGTAGAAAGCAAAATTGGACCAGGAGTAATGTAATCAGCCCTGGCTTTTGGATATTACATTTATAGAAAACACTAACACAAAGAGCGGAAGGCATTTGTTTTCTAAATATCGTTCTTGTACAGATAGCTCGGCATTACTTACAAAACAGCAAATTATTTATCTAAAAAGTAGGGTTGTCCATCGCGATCCAGGCGTCTAGTCATAACCTCAACCCCAGTTTCCGTAACAAGCAGAGTTTCTTCGAACTGGGCAGACAACTTGCCGTCCACTGTGACTGCAGTCCAATCATCAGGCCATTGTTCGTCACGCCAAGTGCCTTCAGAAATCATCGGCTCAATTGTAAAGCAGTGACCTGCCTTCATAACTCCGACCGCCTTGTTCTCTGTCAATTCAAAGGAAAATTAGAATGTTTGAACAAACTGTACTGTAGGTGTAAAACTGCTAAACTTGTAGGTCCAGCCCACATTACAAAAGTGGAGATGGCAAGTTTTTTTATTTCGGCAAACCATATAAACATGAAAAGTTGAAAAGTGTCTGTGTCTTATTTTTTTTTACAAATTACGAATGAACGACGTTTGACTTACTGGCATAGTGCGGTATGCTCGGTGCAGTATGGAAGAGTCGATGAATCCCATGACCACAATAGCTGCGAACAACTGAGAAGCCTTGACTCTGGGCATGTTTTTGAATAACGTTTCCCACATCTCGATACTTAGTCCCAGGTTTGACTGCAATTCATAGGATAACGTTGTAAAGTATTTGCATTTTCGAAGAGTAAAAGATGAGCTAAATGTAAAACTAAAAATACCTATCTCAATGGCTTTCTGCAAACATTCCCAAGTAGTTTTGACCAGCCTGTACTCAAGTAAAAATTTGACGGGTTATATTTTGAATTAAAAATTATTTGTATTTGTTGTACCACTAATTACTAAATATGGACTTATGTCATTTAGTTGTTGTGGTTAGAATTGGTGTTATCCAATAATCCCATTCTACTGAAAAACTCAACACAAAACTTTAATACAAATAGTTTAAAATGTTTTGACTAACTTGGACGCTTCTGGTGCCACTTGGCCAACGTAAAATGTTTCATTGAGATCTCCATGAAATCCATGATGGCAAACCGTCACGTCAACTACAAATTAGACATTAAATAAATTTCCAAATGTTTATTTTTCAACATAATTGTGTAATTGGAGTTAGGGCGTACCGTTACAAATGTCTCCTTTCTGCAATGGACGCAAATCGGGTATTCCGTGGCAAATTACTTCATTTACAGAAGTACAGCATGACTTTGGGAAGCGGTGATAGTTTAGAGGAGAAGGATAGCAGTCCCGGTCTACGCAAGCTTCGTGTACAATTCTGTCGATTTCATCAGTAGTCACACCCACCCCAATCACTTTGGAAGCCTCGTCCAAAACTTCTCTGCCCAACTAAATTAAAATTATCAGCCTAGTCAGATAGGCTAGACAACGAAAAGAACGAAAATAGCCAGGGCAGATTGCTAACCTTGCAAGCAACTCTCATGTCTTCAATCTCATCTTCTTTCAAAGTATTTATGTAGCAACTTCCTCTGATTGCCAGCTCACTGAACGGGCGACCTTCAGGATCATCTGCATAGTCTGGGCGTTTAATCGTGTCAGGAACTACACGCTTCGGAGTTAGTGGGTATGGACGCAAAACACCAGAAAACCGATACTGTGGCCATGGAATATAAACTTGTCCATTCACTGCATTTGGATTCAGACTGGATGATTGAGCAGACTCTGTGTGGAGTACGAATAAAACAGATTTTTAGTTAAGAGCCGGATAGCCAGATAAGTTTATGAAATTAATTAATTTTTAATGGATGACTATGACACGACCGACACTGCATAAGCCGCCCATAATACTCATTAATATATTGACTCAATTTAGTATTCTCATATATTCACTACAAAAGAAGGATCTGAATCTGAACTCACTGGAAGATTTATGAACTGCCTTATGTTGGGACCAACTCTTTTTGAAGCATTCCTACAAAAAATTACGGTAATATTATTAAGTTCCAGACATTGACCTCAGAATCGGAAAGTCAAAGTGTTGGATAGCCAGTTATAGTTTAAAAACCGTGATTTACCTGCGAACAAAAGAAAGAGCCTTCGATATTTAATTTGATGCAAGTGGGACATTGGAGCTTGGCTACTTCCGTGCAATTTTCCGTCGTACAAATTTGAGTGGCCATCCTACCGTGTATTTGTAATTTGTATTATTTTGTTTTGTTCTTTTTTAAATAATCACCTCACGCAATTGACAATAGTCTAACGGGAATATTTGAAAAATATACCAAAGTACGCACAAGTTAGACGGAGTTTAACCAAAACTGTTACAATTTTGAATTCAAAAAGATTCTAAATTTAAATATTGACGTGTTTCTTTTGTGGAAGTGAAATCAGAACCATCCAGCTCTGAATGCTTTCGGAATTGGACTGGACGACTCTGGAGCACGACGGCTAAAAAATTTTGGAATGCGTTTTCAGAAAGCACAATATTTTAAAATACAGCGCGATTCAGAATTACATCTCAATGGCTTCCTTCAATATTTTAGATTTTGATGATCGCAAATGAAAAGATTCGCAGAAATTATTTAGGCAAGATACATTTTTTAATTTCAAACCAAAATTGTTTAAACCCAAGTTCGAGTTCTTATATAGTCCCTACAAGGGAGAGGTGACAAAATGTCAATATCAACTTAAGAGATAATGGTTGAGCTTTCAGATGAGCGCATTTTGAAAATGGTCTGGAGAGTCACTTTCTAGACTTGTATTTACGCCTTTTTTAAAAAACTAAGTTGTTTGCAAAAATCAGAAAAGAAGATTTAAGTGCTTAGTTAGAGGGATTGCATGATTTGTCGTTCTCGAAAATGATTGATGAACGGAATTCGAGCTGGTGAAAAGCAAATGAAGAAACCTCCGCTCCAACGAAAAATACAACTTCACAAACACAATACACAAGTTCCACGCGATCGCATCGACGCGACACTTCGGTGTTGGGAAAAATTTATTTAACTTTTGTAGAAATAACAATTAAGATACTCTACACTTTTTGCTGTGAGTTCACAAAATGATAATGCATTTTTCAAATGATCCTACGAATTTTGCCCTTCATCGACGAAAAACATTTTTAATCAGATAATACTTTCATGAGAAAGATAATGAAAATAAAAATAAACTTAATTTCTTGAATTTTTTTTAGAAAAACTTCTAATCGCCCACGTTAATCCCTGCATTCATTAATAGAAAACAAACCCTCTATGTTGGTGGTCTGCAGTCTGCTCTGCACTCAAACAAACGCAAATCACATTCAAATTGCAATTTGTTAATGTGTACAACGAGACTTCTTGTCAATTGTTTGCAGTGCAGTGTCGCAGGGCATGCAGTAAGAGCTCTGCGTTCTGCCAGTAAATTGTCCTTACTCTTCATTCTCAGCGAATTTGAGTGAGAACAATTTGTGAAAGCAATCAAACCCGGATATGATCTACCATTGAAGATGAAATTGATGCAAGTTTAGGTTTAGTTCCAAAGTTCCAATCTTACAATCCAATATCCAACCACGCTGTACGCAGTCATACTCATGCATACGGCAAATACCATCTTCAACTTGGAAAGACACATATTGCACTTCCCTGCCAAAATGGCTAAGAATTAGGATTTCTGATATAAAAATATGGAATGTAGTAGAATTTTGTAATCTCGACTGTATGGTCTTCTCCATCATTCATTTGATGAAATCATCCATTTCATTCTATTTGGCAGCCTTGCAGTCGAAGCCTCTCTATTATCAAGAAGTGATAGAATCGAAAAAGAAAAATGCTCTGATTTCAACATTCGACAATTAAAAATTAATTCCCCCATCCATCTCTTGCAAATTCCAAAATTCTCATATATTTTTTGAGATGCTGTGAGCATTTCGAGATTTCGACAGTGCAGTGCACAGAAGAAAGTACATGTGCATCTGATTCTCAGGGCGGACAGATTTGTCAGAGAGCTGAGGAGGTTTCACTAATTTTCAGTTGTTGGAACCTGCTGCATTACCAATAATATGTAATAATGTAATTTTCTTGTTTTCAGTGTGCGGTACACTTACATATTCAATTGCCAGTTCATGAAGGCGAAGACCAAGAGCCCGACCACACATCAGCTTCCATTTTACTGTGTAATCATCCCATTTAACAACTTTTTCTGAATGGAGGTTCGCGAACTAACTGACGGTTCACCAGTATCACCAGCTGTGGTAGTGTTCGAAAATGCGAACATCGGTTTCAAGAATCCAGATAATGCGCTTAATTTTGAGTCAGTCAAGCTTGGTTTTCTTTATCTTAATACTTGTGAATCCACTGCATTATTGAAGATACTTCACTTAAAATACTATCTCTTTTTCTAATAATGACTAACTTTATTTTTAAAAAAGTCAACAACGAATTGCATTTTTTTTTGCAGTAATCGCCGATACAGCAAGGTAATGCTAATCGTTGGAGAAGAGGAAAAGGAAGTTGATGGCGGAAGACCATTAATATTAGCAATAGCCAGCCCATTTTTTAATGAGAAGCTGATTGGAGACACTTCAGATAGTTGTATTAATTTACCTCAACTGGACCCGTGCGCAGTTGAGCTATTAATTCAGTAAGTCATAAAAGTTTGTGACGCATTGAAATCGTGATCGGTTTATGAGATCTGATTCGATTCGTCTTTTCAGATTCAGTCCTTTTCTAGACTCGGCTCCTCGAGTAAATTTATTAGCATTCATTAATCTAATTAAGTATGTTTGGGTTTAAGGTACTGCTATACCGGAACACTCGAGATATCCCACACTTCTGTGCAGAATATTCTGATGGGTTCAGTCTTGTTCCAATTGAGTGAAGTCCAAGATAAATGCATTCAACTTTTGACGGAACAGCTTCTTCCAGGCAATTGTTTACAAATTAGAGATTTTGCTGCGAAGCATGGGTTTCAAGAACTACTCAAGGAGGCTAACGAATTCGCAAATAACAATTTCACGTCTATTGCTCAAAGTGCCAACTTTCTAAATCTGCCAATTTCTGATGTAATTGTAGTTTTTCTACTGTCATCAGGTCTACCTGTATGTAATATTGATAGAGGAACATTTTGTCTTACAGGTGTCAACTTTAATTGGCAATTGTTCGCGTAAGGTGACAACAAATGAGACAATGTTTAGAGCAAGCATTCGTTGGATTGAGCACGACGAAGCTTCAAGATGCAATTGGTTGCCGGAGCTGATTTGTAAAATTGACTTGGGCAAACTGTTTGATGAAAACCCCGAATTTCTAAGAGAGGCATTTTCTGATGGCACGATTCTGGAGAAAAACAGCGAATGTGCAAGAATGTATTACAAGATGTGCGAATACAAAGCCTTCTATTATTCATTGGACCGTGCCGAACAACTTAGAAATGCAACAACCGATCATTTCTCCAAGCTAACACCTCAGAAGCCTGGTCCTAGCAGGAGTTCGGCATTAGTACAGGTCAGAAGCGACTTCCTCCAACTCACTGCTACAAGGGACAAGACCAATAATTCTATTGCAACTAGAATCAATCCAACTCGAAGCTGCTCCTACTCATCAATAAAGTTTTCAAGGGATTTTATACGGGCACCAGATGGAAAGTCAATCCCAAGCTCAATTTCAAAGCTTGACGACAGTGAGGACACTGGTAATGATATGGAATCCGAAAATGGTGAATCTTGCCATAGCGAATATCAACCAAAACAAGAATCGAATTGTACTCGAAAAACTAAAAGAACTAGTCTCAATTCTAACGAAATGGCTGGGGAGAAAATGTTGTCGATAGAGTCCTCGATGAAGACAAACCTGACTGGGCCAAAGCCTAACAAACGACAGCGTCGTGCCTCAGAACCAAACCAACAGTCGCAGCCATTGCATTCGATTAGTCAAATATTAAATGACAATTTCAATTTTGGACGGTTTAGCTTTCCGGTAAGAGTCGAAATTAAACTGCATCGGTACATTGAAACCAAAATATATGTAGATTTTTCAAAACTATTCAGATGCCTGGAATGCAAAATGAACTCAAACTGCTCAACAGTCCGTCCTTCCGGGCTGAGTACAACATTAGAAGCAAAGTACTTATATATCCACGTCTGAAAAATGGAAAGTATGTAATGGACGAATACAATTTCGAGGTTGGTCTAGTTTGAAATTGGTGTATTATTTGGAGATTAATTCTTGGTTTAGTGAATTCCAATTCTTTTTATCGCATAATAGCTCAAAACAACAAAGACTCTATTTGAATTGAAACCAGTTCGGCGACTATCTACTTTGGTCAGTCACGATAGTAAAATTTACGTTATCGGTGGAACCACTGACATGTCCTATGATGGGAATGAAGAAGAAGACGCTAGTGCGGCTTTTGCAAAGACGGATATGTACAGTCGGGATAATACAATTCCAGTGGAAAGACTAAAACTGGTCGAGCCTCGAAAGGAATTTGCCGCATGTATTTGTGGAGATTTCTTGTATGCCGTGAGTGCAAATTATCAAATGATGACCGCATATTTTTAGTTTCCTCCTAAATTGAATTTGTCAAAGATTGGAGGATGTCAAGGAATAGAAGCAGTTAATTGTGCCGAACGCCTTTCTCTGACCAGAAACAAATCGAAACGTAAATGGGAGGCGATTGAGTACATGGAGTTTGCAAGAGGAGCACACGATGTTGCTGTTTTGGGAAACAAAATTTATGCTGTAAAATTTTTAAGATGTGATCGAAATCAATATTATATGTTAGTTTGCTCAATTTATTAGCTAAGCCTGGTTTGCAGATTGGAGGAATCGGGCAAATTGAGTGCAGAGGTGGGGCGGTTGATTTGGCTTCCATGGTGCGCTATGACCCAAGACAGGATGATTGGCAAAGCATGTCGCCGATGAATGAACCGAGAGGTTTTCTTAGAACAGCTGTTCTAAACAACAAAATCTATGCTGTTGGTGGAAACAATCTTGAACTTGGCTTTAGAAACCGAAGAAATCTGAATTCGGTGGAGGTTTACGATCCACTAAAGGCGAATTGGACCCTATCTGCTCCAATGAATCATTGTCGAAGTAGGGGAAGTAAGTCACTTCAAAATTTCCGAAATCATATTATAAGCTCGTCATTTAGAACAGAGTATTGACGAATTCTATTTCTATTTTCAAGTGGTGTTTGTTCAGAACGACTTGCTGTACGCAATCGGCGGAAATTCGAAAAGTAATCCAAGCGTAGAGGTATACGACCCAAGAGTCGAGAAATGGATGCTCCTGAATTGGCCTACCAATCTCAATATGGAAGCAGACTTTCTCTCAGCTATAGTCGTTGATGCTCTGGCTTAATTTGGAGTCTGGAATCGAGTACATTTTTGATTAGTGCAAAGTTCTCTTTGCATTTTGTACTCTTGTTAACTCTCTTCTCGTGAGTTTTGTTTCTCCTATGCTTTGACGTAAAATTATTATTGACAAATATTTAATAAAATATTTACTCCTGTTACTGAACGAAAGGGTTTTACCATCACTTCTAAAACGACACTAGCAAAATCCAAACAACCACAAAAATTGCAACGGCGTGGTGTGAAAGAATGCAAAAAAAAATACAATGGCACAATTAGTAGCTTTATTTCCATTCGTTAGTATACGTTCTGTAAAACATGTCAAAAAAAATTTATTGACTGCATTGGAGATTGGGTTGAGCTGTTCCTGAATTTGTAATTCGGGAAAGTAAGTGAAGAGCAGGAGAATGGCTTTCCCAGCAAAAACAAGTTTTTCCCGGGTATAGGATTACCATTTTGATGGAACTCGATACGAACTAACATTTTAATTGACTAGTTCGCTAGTCTTTCCAAGGAAATTCTGGGTGCTTCTCAGCTCTAAAAAAATTTAACTTCAATTGTAAAAAAACATTAATTGTCTTTCAATTTCTAATAACAGAATTTAAAAAATGGGCATGGTCTAGCTAACCCACTAAGAAGGCGTTTAAAAAAAGCTCGTTTTGAATGTCCGCCAGATCCTTTGTCCAAAGCATCCATGCTAGCCAAATCGTCAACATCCAGTTCAAATCCAAATATCTACAATTTCATTAATACTAATTTGAAGCACTCCACTCTAAGCTACACTTCAAAAAAATTGCATCATGGATAACATTCCACTAACATCAAAATTACTTGCTACACGTTTTGGGCTGGAGCTTCTGGGAATGACCACCAAATCGTGCTGCGTTAAGAATCTCAGAAGTACTTGAGCCTCTGTTTTGCTGTGTTTCTTTGCTGTGTTCACAACAATCGGATCTTCCAAGAGTTCAGTTGTATTTTTGCTTTAATGTAATGTAAAAATTAAAATGAAAGAAGAGGTTTTCCTGCGCAAATATGTTTCCGAAAAACTTACGTTTCCTTGAAATTATCCTTTGCACGGAAAGGAGAATATGCACAAACAACAATTTTGTTTTCGGAACAAAATTTTCTGAGTTGTTTTTGTTGAAAATATGCATTAACTTCAACCTAAGACCAATTAATTCAAGCTTAGCAAGCAAGCAATAAAAGTATAGTGCTATCGGGGAATCCCTTGCAATCTATTTCAATAAAGTAGTACCTGCAAATTAACAGGTCGTATTGAGCAAGTTTGAAGGATGCGTTCAATTTGTTCTTGATTGAAATTCGAGAGTCCAATTGATTTTGTTCTTCCTGATCTAACTTCGTGTTCCATAGCTTTCCAAGTAGCCTCTAAATGTGTTTTCGTATCTAATTTTACATTTCCATCTTCATCTTTCGGAATAACTTCATCTTCATGATGTTGGAAACCAATCGGAAATTGAATCATGTACAAATCAACGTAATCCAGTTGCAAGGACTTGAGAGATTTTTTGAGAAATTCGTTTACACGATATGGCCACATTGCAGTCATAGGGAGCTGAACAAATACAAGCGGAACATTTTCATTGCAAGCCAGAATAAAACATATTTAATAGAAATTGCATTGAGGCCTACTTTTGAAACAATGAACAAATCTTCACGCTTGACTTTCCCGGAATCAAACCAATTTTTAAGTACATTACCAATAATATCTTCATTTTGGTAAAAGTAGGCTGTATCGAAATGCCGGTAACCCGTTTTAAGTGCAGCGTTAAATACGACTTCTATTGCTGCAGGATCATTCATCTATTTCAAGTAAAAATTAAATAGTAATTAATTTTATTGAGCATTTGCACTAAATAATTGCAAAACAATTCGATGAAGTCTTCAACTCACTTCCCAAGTTCCAAGTGCAATAATCGGCATTCTTTTCCCATCGTTAAGTTCAATAAAAGTTTTTGTCTTCATGTTTTTTAATACTTTTTAAAATTCTGGTTCAGTTTTTATTCGCCGAGCGAGTCACAAGCTAGCTATCTGAATTGGTTGTGTTTAATTGAGTGATTATTTTGATACTAATCCATATCCAACCAGTCAGCAGTGATGCACGCAGCACTCATATGGTAAGACAATGTGGGAAAATGTCCTTCCTGAATACTTCCTAATCCTTTAAGCCGTACAGTTCAAGATAATCAAAAGCCACCACGATTGAGTGACATGGACAAAGTTGACTTGACCTTGACTTCTGGCGGTACTAAAATTCTGCTCTGAATGTTATTTATGATATGCTCAGCCGTGAACGACTGACTGGTTTCACTAAACCAGTTTTCCATTCAAATATCATTTGGAAAACTGCGACTTACGTTAGTAAGTGGGATTGGATTAGTCATATTTAACATCTTCCGATGTTCTTGTTTCTAGTAAACTTTTTTTTGTATTCGTTTCTATATTTACTACAAAATCTCAGACATTGGTGTCACGTCCCACATAGTTCATTTGGCACAGCACACCGACTCACACAAGCTTGTTGTTACACTCTTGTGTGTAAGAGCTGTCGCCCGCAACTAATTTATTGGACATTAAACTTGACATGACAAACGAGAAATCGACGAGAACTTTAGCATAGTTGTTGCAATAATTGCAGTTTTATCAAATGCGATTGTGTTCAGCATGCATTAGCTAAACTCATCAGGAAATCAGGATGCACAGGATTAGCAATAATTAATTCAAGTTCAATATCAACAAACTATAATTTCGATTTTGGGCTAAATGAAGAGTAAAAATCTGACATTTAATAAAAATTTGCAACATTAATTCAAACAAGAATCTCAGCATCATCACTGCGAGCAGGTGCTTCTGGATATTGTGTAAGCAACAATGCAATTGGAAGTGCTGGAATGGCAAATGGAATGGACGCAAGTACAAACGGAAGTAGAAATGCCATGGGTCGCAAAACTTCGAAACTTTTATCCAGTTCACTTTCTTCACGTTCTTCGGTTTCACTTTCAACTTCAACTTCAGCTTCATTGGCTTCATTTTCAGTTTCCTGACGATTCACAAATCCGAAGTGTGGGTTTCCCTAAAGCAATACCCGCATTGGATAATATTTTCTCCAAAAATGTTATTGCAAACTTAAATAACACTCACAATCACAGCTTCAGCATTGCCTGGTCTACTTGATCTCAGAGTGTACGAGCTTCCAAAATTGCCAATTTTCGGCTGAACTTCTCCTGGTCCTCTCCAGGCAATTTGTCGAGGAACAGGTGAGTAGCTTGGAATTCGACTAAACCGTGACATTTCAGACAACGTTACTACAACTAGACTTAATGATATAATTAAACAAATTAATAGCAATGGATGCACAAAATTAACTGTCATAATGTCAACTTTTCTCTCGAAGATATCTAATCAGAGATTACTTGTGCTTTTGTGATGAGATCGGTAATGTGATTATTGTGAGTGCAAAATACACTTCTCCACTTGCACTCCGTGCAAAATCTCAATCTCAACAATCGCAATCTCAAGCAAACCGTTATCCGATAAAGTAGATTGGCCAAACGTAAGGGTACTTAACCTTTTCGAAGTAGTACATCTCGAGAGAGATTAGGTGCAAAATTGCTAGGGGGCATAATAATAATGCTAATTGAAAAGGATGAATGCTTTTTGTAGCAAACTAAAAATATGCACACACCACAAACACCAATTTGGGAAATTAGGATAGGGACAATCTTACTTGTAAACTTTTTCTTTAGCTCGAGTTGAGGTAGTTGTTGAGGATCTTATTCGTATTGTATTGCCACTGGAAAGTTGCAAAAACAGAATCGAACTAGAGCGGACGTCAATAACTTGAGCTAATTTAATTTAACTACAGGAAGCATATAGTCACACACAGAAGAACATGGCGAGGTTTGTTAAGTAAGGACTTACTTGCAGTTGCAGTCAGTTTGCACACACAGCGACGATGAAGAAGAATCAAAATTAGAAAATCTAATTGCGGGCAAGAATTTGCAAATGCATGGTGAATTTCTTGCCAAAGCACCCAATTAAAATGACAAAAACAATTCTAATTGTGCTAAATCTTCTGAATCTGTCTAACTTTGTCCAGTCCATCCTCGGGATCGGATGGATTGGACAAACTGTGAAGTTAAGTCAGTCTGTATTTATCAGATTTTTTGACCATGACCACACCTAAAGAGCTACAGAGTTTCTAGTTAAAAAATATTTTTTATTTAAATGTAAATGCAGAAAGAAGAGCAAAGGATATAAATAATTAAAGACAATGAAAAATTGCATGCAAAAAAGATGTCATTCTTTCAATCTTCACGGACAGTGCAGTAGTAGTAGTAGTGTACGGACAGCAAGAATAATTAGCAAATCAAAATTCATAGATTTGTAGGATAGAGCATCGTACGTATTACAATTCACGGGTTGAGCTCTAAATCAAAATATTTGAAAAAGAGTATGAAGTTCCTTTGCAAATTGAAAACGTCAGTCAATCAATCTGTGATCAGTGATATTGCCAATTTATTGTCAATAATCGTCATTCATCAGTTCAAATTATTCAAGAATCATGGCCTTGGCGGACACAATAATTGAAGGTAATCTCGCCCACGCATCAGGAATCCAATCCCTATCAAATATTGCTCTGACCTAAAATTCGGCGATTAACGGACAGATGACAGATCCCTGAACAAATACTGCACACTGCAATATTTGTTTCGCAAAAAATAAAATTATTCTTTGTTTTAATTTATTTGTAGATATTCTGGCTACTTACGAAGACAAGAGTTTCTCCGAATTGCAATCAAGTATCGCTCGACTAGATGCTGAAATTCACAATAATGTTACTAAAAATCACAGCGATCTTCTTGCCCAAACTAGCAATGTTGAGCTCATGGATGACGTCGTCATCAAAACTCTGTCAAGAACTAAAGCGTCTCACACAAGTGTTCAGAAGCTAAGGTCAAACATGGACGAATTGTACTCAAATTTGGACTCAACAGTTAACAAACTAGAGAACTTGCATGAAGCCAGACGAAAGGTGGCTATTTTTGAACAAGTATTGAAGTATAATCAACTGATTGAAGGGGAGAGGAATTTGGGCGATGTGGCTCTATACGTGCGCAATATTGGTGAGCAGTACTTTTTCAGCAAATTAATTAATGAGAAATATTGACTATAAAATTTTGATCATAGATTTCTTGTGCTCGACCGCAAAGCTGGACAAACTAAAACCTTATGGGGAGAAAGCAGCTTCACTTTCCCAAAATATTGAAAAACAAACTGAAAATATGCTTATGCAAGCTCTCAACGCAAGATCGTACAACCAGGTAAGTTCACACTACTCACTACTGCAGATTGCTCAATATATTTTTCAAAGAATTTTATCTTGATGCATCTTTCCAGGTTTCAAGCTCTATTCAAATATTCGTGAATCTGGATACTTTGAGCGCAAAAATTGCAAAGATTGTTACAGAAGCAGAGAAACTAATAGAAAAGGATGTGAAAGCTTGCTTGAAAATGAAATTTGCTGGAGATCATCCTAGCAGCAGCGGTGGTCAACCCGGACGAGCTTTCAAGCCAAACGAAACAAATAAAAAACAAGTTTGGGCTAATCTAGAGGGAATGGTTACAAAAATTTTAAATCACACTGGAAGAGTTAAATTTTTGTACCACGTCATGAAGTCTGGAAAAGATCTAAATTCTAATCTGTTTTTTGACTCATTTGCGGACGAGCGAATCTGGCCTAAATTTTGGAACGCGCTCCTAGAAATATTAATACAGAATTTCAACGAGGTTCAGCCAGAGTTTGTCAAAACTTTGTTCGAAGATGAGTTTCAGAAGTTGCTTGCGATTATAAATTCTATGGGGAGTCAAATTGAAGATTGCAATGAATTGAACATTTCAGTCAGGTATTTCACAAAATTCAAAACGAATTACTAAATTTTCATTTTACTTCTCTGAGCTCACCGAATTTCGAATATCCTAGTTTGAACTCTGGGCTGCGAGCCGTGCTGCTGAATTATGAAAAGGCATTCCTATCAAAGTCTCTCGCAAAATTGTTCGACAGTGTAAACTATGTTTTTGCCAAATCTACGTGTCCGTCAACGAAAGAAATTGATAACGTGCTGCGTATAATCAGGAAAGAAATCAACGTAGAGGATCCTATGTTAAAAAAGTTAGTAGCTCGAAACACCTCAAAGACAATTCAACTAGTTTGTGTCCGAGCGGAGCAGTTGGTGTGCAACGATGGAAATTCAACTCAAGTCATTGGTCAGTATAACAATTAATTCATTGGGTTATGCTGCTGTAAAATTTTGAAATACTTCCCTGCCCCTACCAAAGTAATTTAAGACGAAGAACCCTTTTGTCATGTCGAGTGGCCACTTTAACATGTTAGGCTTTGTTTGTATTTCCAGGCCAGCCAAGTGAGTCTCAAGTGTCGAATGCACAGTTGGTCAATCTTTTGGATCACTTCAAATCACAGCTACTTCCGGACTATTCTGAACCCGTGTCAACGTTAATGAGTGCAATACTTCAACCCCTTTTCCAAGCGATCGGAGATTCTATTGAGGCAATTGTTTTAACTTTGCACCAGGAAAGCTTTAAAAGGTATGATGGGAGCATTTTGGAGACTTGCTGCGCTTGACTAAAATATCAAATTCTAAAAATCCCAAACCAAACTCTAAAATTATTTTGTATTGCAGAACGTCCAGGACAACAGAGTATTCCCTGTACATGGGAGAGCTATCAAATTTCATATCGCGTGTTGGAAAAGACTACCTTAGTTTGTACAATTCAAACGATATTTTACAAAAGAGGTTCGTTAGACTGCAGGAATTGACACGTCTGTAATTTTTACAGAATTTGCAAGAATGAATTTGATATTTTTTAATTGCTTTTATCATTAGCTCGTTTGAACTGGCACGTCGGACCATCGTTTCATTGATAACCAACATTACTTTAGTCTCAAATCTGACTAGCGAAACGAAGAAGCAACTGTTAGTGGATTTGCACCATGTTGAAATAGCCTTAACACCCATATGTCCAGTTCCATCTGAAGCTTTAAGATTTCTGAGGGCTTTCCGAAACATTTTTCAGATGAGCGGGGATGAAATAAAAAGTTCTACTCTGGTGGGCTCAGCCATTCCTGATAGTTACGTGATTCATTTGCTCATCAGCCAGACTGGAGGAAAAATCCAATCACCGTTTACGGTTGGTGTAACAATAATTTATCTGTGCTCTCTTAAAAATGAACCAATTGATTACTAATAATTACTACATATCCATCTAATTTCAGTTGAATAATTGGTCAATTCCACGATACATAAGATGGTTGGATAGCCACATCGAAGAAGATAAGATTACTTTGTTGAAAACATCGTTAGAAAATTATGTGCAAAGCGTGACTTCAAAAGGTCACACTGAATTCCACCCACTTTACCCAATTCTTGTCGACTTGATGAGAAAACCTCACTTGCACGTCCTTTCACGTTTAACTTCATAAAATTGTTTTGAATCGATAATCGACATACAAAGTGATTCAGCAATACCAAAAATATAAATTATTTAAGATGTTTTTAAAATGTTTTCAAGTTACCAATCAGGTAATTACACAAAATTTAATAAAGGCTATTGTTGGTTTTTGATTGAAATATGGAACTCTAGTTGTTTTCAACATCAAATTTCTTTGCCAAGAAGCTACTGTTCGCAGTATTCAATTCCAAGCGAGATGTAAACTTTTGAATGTAATAAACAAAGCCACGGAGTTTTATTCGGAAAGTTTAAATTTTTAACAGCCAATGGGTTTGGTAAGAAAACAATAGTTTTTTTATACAATTGATTTTCAGATTCCTCAAAAAGTCTTTGCACATGTATTCATTGTGATAGTGAGTGAGTTCATAATTGAAATTAAACTGAGAGTTACATTTTTTTGGATCCTGCAAATAAACATTGATGTTCCCTGCTTCTGCTTCGTAGTTCTTAGATTGTTTAGCCAATGAGTTCTTATTTTGTACGTAAGTATATTTACTGGAGGATTTACTTAAATTATCAAGTATGTTTAATTCGAATACACTTTATTATTATGCTTGTCCAAAGACTTAACAACGAGGTATATCTTCGCTAAGTTTATTATTAACCATTAACTATGCCGATCTTTTATGAGTTAAGTTTTTTTGATTCTTGATATACCTCGTTGTTCGTCTAATTAATTTCCCCTTAGAGTTTTCAAGACTAACGAATCCTCACCGAAAAGATATAATTAGCACTTAAAACCGAATTTATCAAGTTACTGTACTCTTATTCCTTTAATTTAAGGTTGACTACATGATGATTAAAACTTATGTCTTGAATTTTCAATGAGATTAAATACCTGGCTAATTTGATTCCTGACAATACACTTACTTACTTATTGGATCCATTATGATTTATAATTAAATATAATTAAGGACTCCCGGTACTTCAGTTTAATTGTATTTGTAATGTTTTAAGACTCCGCCGATCTGAACGAAGACAATTTAGTTGGCCTCCTTACATCCCTCCCCATACTTTTTTGCGCTTTGTTGCTTTCCATTCGCATTCAGCGTCTATTTCTAGTTTTTTCTTCTTCTATTATTCTTATAAAATTATTTATATATAAATGTAATTAAATTTATATCTCTATAGTTCATTTATGTATAATAATATAATATAATCTTGTCATTTAGGCTTACGAATGATTCTACATCTAAAGTCGATCCATCATATAAAACCAGTAATTAGTTATCACATAAATTAAGTTCTTCCATTAATCTAATCTTAATTTGCTTAAGCATTAGAGTTGTGAGAAGACAGTTTCTAAGACAGATTCTTAAAACTGCGTGGTGCACTTTTTATAGTAGTCGACGAGGATACTGCTTTACGTTAACAACAACAATCTCACTCCACCTGCACCTGCGATGCGACCTACCCTGCCTACTTTCCTTCCCTTTACTTCCTCAAATACAAATACTTTACTTGAATAAATAATATATTGCTTCCAGTCTTATTTAGGTACTTAAGCGTTAGTTTAACTCCTTATCCGTCCACTTTTGTACATAGGAATATTTAAAGAACTTCACCATTTACTTTAGTTATCCCTTCCTTAAAGTAGTCCTTTTTAGTCATTAGTTAGTTACTCTTTTAATCACAGATATTTTACTCTACCACTAATTTAAACTCGCCAACTCATTAACTAATTTACTCAAGGGCGTGATTTCTACTAACCCTTGTGACTCTGTTTAAATGGAAAACTAGTAATATTGATTATCGAGATTGGTTTGGAAAAAAATCGACTATAATGCTTCTCGTGCAACAAAATTGAGCAAATAATCAAGCTGAAAATAAAAAAATCTAAAAATTGAACTCACCTTGAACGAACGACTAAAGCCTTCTTCACAATTAAACAGCCTTAGTAAATCCACTCCATTCTAGGCAGAAGTCATTCCCTAAGCTAACGAAGTTAAGTTAAAGTTTAACTTTAATCACAATAATTAGGTTTTTGCGTCAACCTTTTAGTCTTGCCTTTCGCAATAATAAATAGTAGAGTGATTATCATGTAACATATTATAGTGTGATAACTGGTGATATGCAACGTACAATACAATTTTTTGTGTTTCAGTTTCAGTGACACCTCTTCAAGAGTAGCGTCTCTGGAGGACTTGAGTCTGACTTTCCTACTACATGCATGTGATGAGAATACAATAATGGGAAAATGGTCTATTTTACGAGAGTATGAGCCGGAATTGGTATACCCTTGCTTATGATCCCATTCAAACAACTTCCTTATAAAACTATATTGCGAACTTGCGATTCAACGAGCTTAACTCTTAAGACACAAAACTATAGTTTCGTAAACATTACACTCTCAACTAAACCGCGTCGTAAATGCTATCGTAACACTTCCATTAAATATATGTAAAAGGCTAATTACCTTTAAGTAATTATTCGAATAAGTCTATTTAAATTAGGCGACCTTATCTTCGTGTAACTATCCAGATCTAAGTCATCTAACCCGAACCTTCATTCGTAATGTCAAATCAGCTATCTCGAACTCAATTAGTTACCCGCCCTAAATTAGTTTAATAATCTTATTCAGTTAACATAACTTAATCTAAGTTAACTCGATTTCATTAGTTAGTCGGTTTAGATAAATTATCACAATTTAATTTAGTTAAGTTATGGTCATCTAGACTAGCTAATCTGGCTCCGATTCCGCCCCGGCCTAATCGGTGTGACGCCCTCCAAACCTACACTCACCCTGATCACAATTTACTTTCCTTAGTGCACCTACCTGGTATAAATTGAATAACCTGCCCTGGTGAACGCGATCTAACTCAAGAAATCTACCAGGTATGTCGCCCCGCCCGACCCCTTAGAACTAGCCCGCCCCCTAAGTGAACCTGAGCCTAATTCAACTAACTTGCCCTCGTTAATTAAACGTATTTAATTATGTAGTCTAATTAACTAAGGTTTGATTTCCACGCTAGCAGTTTACAATCCGTAGATCTGCGTAAGTCTCTCAGCCAGAAGGGGTGGGAAACTGTCAGCGATTGGCTTCCAACAAGCATTTTCATCCAATTGTTGTTTGTATCCTTGCAATATCTGCGCACATGTTAAATTGAAACAGTTGTAGCACACAAAATACACAATACCAAGGAAAGTCCTATATGTTTTACCTTGGAGAACATATCCTTAAGATCTGGTTTCGGGTTAGTCCAACTTGCAACCGAGTCGCAAAAGTAAATGAATTCAGTCAAGATGCCGTTTGGATTCATTTGAATCATGAGACACATGCCACGGAATGCACTGTCTTTCTCTTCATTGTCACGGATGTTTCGGAGTGATGTACACCTAGAGTGTTACGAAATTGGAAAATATTAATTTGGCTTTGATTGAAGATTCTGAGTTTCAAAATTAAAAACCACGGAGCATACCATTTTCGAACAAATTGGGGTAATGATGGAGCAACTTCTGCAGGACAAACAAGACCGACCCGTCCGATAGCAATTGCCGTATTTTCCAGGAGGGTTTTAGGTGTTGATGGATAATTTATTATGATAATTAGCTGATTCAAGACAAGAGGAACGTACGGTTTCATATCGGCACCTGCAAAGCAAAGCATGGAATTAAAGAAACATGCATTTGGTGGTGGAGTGCAAAACAAACAACATCTATTGAGTCAATTTTATAGGCAGGACGCAGGACTCACCCAATTTGATGGAAATCTCGCCAATGGCCCAAGTTGCGTTGTTACAAACCGATATATGCTCCGGATTTAAGTTCATTCCAAGAATTGGAATAAAATCAGAGATATATGGCTGAACATAATTAAAAATCGACTTGGTCAAGTCACCCAACAGTGCAAATGAGCTCTGTCTGACTTCTGGCATACCATCGCTCATGCACTGGTACAGCAATTGGAGTATGTTAGAGTTGATAATCAATTTTTCAATGCAAGGTCCCAATCCTTCACTCAGTCCGCTCAACAAATCCAGAGCAACTATCATAAAGTCCTTGTCAGGAGATTCAAACTGTTCTGGACTTTGTAGATTCGCAATTTGTTGGTTTAATGTTTGCTCGATCAAAGATATACAACGTTTGTATACTGGTTCGGCGTACGGGAGAAATCCGATTTGTAGGGCAGTGGCAATACTTGATAGACACTATGAGAATTTTAGGGTAAGAAAATTACAACACAATGAATGCGATAATTTAAAATTTTGAAAGCAATTTCTTAATCCTCACCTCCAGTAGAGGAAATAGGTCCTTGTCTTCATCCTTGAGCGAATTCCATTTGGCAATCAATGGTGGCATAAGCAGATTTATGTATTCTGCTTTATTCAGATGATGCCCGACTGAGTCCGCCAAAGTCCCGATTGCGTCGTAGAGAATTAGAAGATTTTTATGTTGGTATTTTCCGAATGCGTAAACCAAAGTTTCCAAAATATACTGCAGGTATGGAACCAGTTCAGTGCACGCTTCTTCCTCCAAAGTAGCAAAAGCGGAGCAAGCTGCTTCTTGGACTCTTTTGTTTGTATCAAGGATTCTCTTCAGAAGCTGTAAACATGAAACATAAAAATCTTAGATCAAATTGGTCACACCTGAAGAAAATACTATAATTGTACAACACTCAAGTTCAATGGGAAATTTTACTGAATGGGATAACCATAAGCGGAATCACAAACACTGACCCAATGAAATCATGTATCACAGTGCAGGGGTACAGGGTGCATGATTGGGAAACACTTACTTCTGTCATCAAGGGTTTCAAGTATAAGTCATGTTGATGGGTGGGGTTGTGGCCGGAAGCGGTGCTAGAGCTCCCGACAATAATCCAATGAGAATATCGGCTTAGAGTCCAACAGGTTATAGATCGAACGAGGGCTTTCTTCTCATTCAAACAGTTGATGAGATAAGGAATCAATTCGGGAAGGTGTTGTATCATTCCAGTCATGCAACCTACGAAATCAATCAAATCAAATTAATCATGTCAGCAAAGTCAAAAGTAGTTTGAAACAAATATTAAATAATTTATCGCTTGACAAACCTTCGGCAATAGCACCCAGGGCTAGAATGCCACTCTCCTTGATTTCCCAGTCATTGGAGAACAGAGTTTCTTTCAGAATTGGCAAAAGGACAGGCAACAAATCGTCCCGAAATACATTAGCAAGTACATCCAATGCTGCCGCGCTACACTTTCCTACAATTTTAAGACATCACATTTAATTAAAAAAATATTCTGAGAAATTCGATACAATACATGAATACAATCATAAAATATAAGTAGTTAGTAATAGGAGAACAACAATGGACAAATAGAAATAGACTTACTCAAATTCCAGTCCGATAGACCAGAATCATCTTCCAGCATGTCATCGTCATCATCCTCCTCTTCGCTCCCTAGCAGCGCATGATGATTCGCTTGAGTCTGACTCATACTCCGGTTCTTTGATTTATGGAATCTTGGTTTGATATCTTCTTCTCTGTCGGGCACACAACTGTCATTCTCGCTATCCAAACCTTCACTGTTGCAATCTCCTTTCAGTAGTATTATATCAATTTCACTGTATTTCATTCCTTTAATCAAAACTGGTATAATTCGAACTAAATATGGTCCTAGTAACTCGGGACAGATTGGGGTTTCTGCGAGGGTTAGCCAAAATTCACAGGCTTCGAGTGCCACTGATTCGTCGATATCTTGAGTTCGGATTAACATGTATTCTATAATATTGAACATATGTGGATAAAGTTTATCCAGCCGGATGTCAATTAGCATAACGAGTGCTCGACAAATGTTCTTCTTAACTTCGGTATCTTCATCAGCCGAGAGATGAAACAATGACTACAAAGAAACCAGAGGAAACAATTAACGTCGTCCCCAAAACCTCTCCAGAACGCCGACATAGAAAGTGTTTTAATATTTTATTCACCTGGAGGAATCCGTCAATATTGTCGAGAAGAACATTGCTCTTGTTCACGATAAACTGATTCACACAGGCGATTGCATGTGATCTGATTCTTGGACAAGTGTGCTGGAAAAACTGTATGAACTTTGGAATTAAGACCTGTAGTGATGCATTCATCTCTTGAGAATCGAGTACGTCTGAAGAGTCTTCGCAGATCTTTTGCAATGCTCCAAATGAACCCTATGAATAACAGTAAATCGCAAATAAGTCAATAAGTGTGCCACATTATTGAAAAAAACTGTCATCGCTCGCTCCAGACTTACTTCGCACGAGTGATAGTCACCATTGTCAAGCATATTGCAAAGCGACGGTATCAGTTCTGGCCATGTCAGTAGACCTCCTTTGGAACTTATTGTTGTGATGATTATACCGATGGTAGCACGTATCAAAGAACTAGAATCATTCAAAGACTGCAAGCACTCATTTTTGATTAGCTCAATTGTCTCGCGTGGCAGCTCATCGTAATGTTGCTTCAAGTTATTTTTTAGAATCAAGCCGCTCAATGACCTTGTCGCATCATCTGAAATTAAAAATATTTCTCGTCAGACCAGATTTCAAACACAGATCTCATAGATTCGACATTTTGAAAATAGTTTTCGTACTTATGTCTTGCTGAGGGTCCGTGGCAGCTCTTGGCCAATACTTGGCCTTTCCTTCAGCGTTCAATTTCGTGAGAACAAATATCAAGTAGTTGTTGAAATCGCTATATTTGCTCAACTCTTCCAATTTCTGTAAAGGAAAAAGGGTTAGAGAATCGAATTTTAGACTAATTCCACAACAATGGCATATCTAATTAATCTAATAGAAAACCAGCACAACGTCCTAGCAAACTAGCAATTCTTCTAATATTGGACAGCACTAAAGTTTTTGTTTGCCTGGCTTTCATCGTTGTACGGTTAGGTCTGCCCGACACCCGATAGCAAAGAGCGAAAGGCCATACACGTGTGCGTGCATTCACCCAATAAATTCTTCAGTCAATGAACATGTTCTCATTTCGACCAAATATTCATATGCAAAGTGAAAGGTCAATACAGAATTTAACTGTTAAGTACGTGCAAATGGTATAATCTTACTTGCTGAACCATTCTTTGTGTTTGGGTGTCTGGAGACTGGGACTCTTTGAGGAGTTGAAGGATTTGACTCAGCCCTTCTTCTTGTGGCTGCCATGTCATCATGGTATTTGTCATTAGTCTTTCAAAAGCACTGGCTCTCACAGGTGGTGGTAGTTTGTGAATCTCAAATCACAGTCAACAGTCCTTGCCCTGCCTTGCTTGCCGCTGTCACTGCCGACTGACTGGCTGCTTGCTTGGCTGTTGAGTGTCGACTCGACGAGACGGTCAGTCTGTTTAAAAAAATGATTTCAATGTGAAGGTGAGCGACGACGACGAGTGATGATGATGATGAAGGAATGAAAATTTTGAGGTGATTGGAGATTGTGTAATAATTTGAATTGAGAATATGAGAATGTTAGGATTAACTAACGGGGTTTGGGAGTTTGGGACTGGCAGAGTGCGAGTGACTGGCACAGACAGACTGTCCAAGGAAAGGATGGGACGTAGACTGAATCCGACTCTCTGACTGACTGACAAAAAGACAGAGCGAGTGCAGTGCGAGAGGACAAAAATCTTGATGCAAAAATTACACCGAA
>JAQGCM010000285.1:0-29178 GCA_034699705.1 Hymenaphorura dentifera | reverse complement strand
AGGTCCATGACTTCCGGTTGAGCTCTTTCGAACTTTCCATCCATCCTCGCGTGCTAAATTGAAAATCAGTCACAAAATAGCGTGCATTTGCGAAACAATTTGATGGTGGAGAAAATGTGTAGCGCTTACCAAATTTGCAAATTTCGTAATATGCCAACATTCCTTCTTGTCTGGTAAAATCTCCAGCTTTTCCTATAAAATGCATCAAGGTGTAAATGAATTGTTGCAATTTCTAAGTTGATTCTTTGGATTAATATGATTGGTTTTTACCGGGACCCACGGCCA
Source organism: Hymenaphorura dentifera (assembly GCA_034699705.1). Classification (NCBI taxonomy): domain Eukaryota; kingdom Metazoa; phylum Arthropoda; class Collembola; order Poduromorpha; family Onychiuridae; genus Hymenaphorura; species Hymenaphorura dentifera. The sequence goes on along the minus strand of JAQGCM010000285.1, from coordinate 28,893 downwards.
AACTTCCCAAAGATGAATCGAATTGATTTTCTAGAGTAAAACTCTGGCCGTATAGTGGTATCCCAAGAATTAGTTTCGAAGAATCTGCCCCCTTCGAAACGTAGTACTCCATTGTAAAATCCTGTGATGAAAGTGTCACAAAATGTTTGCAAGTCAAAATCGGCAGCAAAACAGTGTATTTAATGATAAATCATACCGAATTGTATGTCCGCTTCAAATCTTCTGCTTGAGGTCCTGCAAACAAAGGCGATAAATGTCCAGTGCGAGATTCCCAAGAGCCGTGATAATCGTACGTCATAATGTTCATGAAATCCAAATACTCCGAAATTTTTGGAACGTCATAAGCAGCGTCAATTACTTCCTTGTATCCTGAAAGGGAAGCCGCGACTAGAAGTCTCTCAGGTCCCAACGCCATTTTAAGTTCCTTTAAGATTTCAACAAAGAATTAGTGCATTTCACTTATTTTCCGACGACACTAGGGTCAGCAGCTTACATAGAGTAAATCAGTGAAACCATTCTTGTCACTTTTTGGGCCTTTATGGCAATCTGATTGCCAGCACACAGGATAGTGCCAGTCTATCGAAACTCCGTCAAATCCGTACTTTTGCAAATAATTCACACACTCGCGTGCGAATTTTCTCCGATTAATCTCAGAGTTGGCTAATGCACTGTATTTGCTGTCAGAGGAGTCCGCCCAACCACCGATGGCCAAAAGAACTTTCAATTTAGGGTTTGTCCTCTTCAAGCCGACAACTCGCTCATAAAATTCTGCAATAAAAAATAAAAATAAACTCCATTGGGAAATGCATTAATTGATACGAGCAAAAAAGAAGCAAATTGAAGCACTTACTATTATCTTCGTCGACGGTCGGTTCAGAGGCTTTAATCGCTATTTTATTTCTGTCATAAGTGGCATAGGCATAAATAATATGAGTGCAAAGTTTGGAGTCAACGTATTCCGGTACATATCTTCCACCATCTTCTTCTCTGAACCACCCCCAATTTGCAAAGTAGCAAATAACCCGATAATTTTCTTGCCCGGTCTGGTAGGTCACGGCTGAACGATCTTTCCAAGACATTCCTGAAGTTGATGCCCGAGCCTCGACAGCCCCACGATTGAAGCCTCCTCCACCCACATTCCCATTGTTCGTATCAATCAAATCGTCCCACTCCACAAGGTCAACATTTCGAATTGCAGCACTGGGAGGTGGTGGATGCATTCCCATATGATTCCCACGTTGCAACCCTTTGTCAGCAAATGGACTAATATTGTCAACAAAGGAATTCAATTTGTTGTCAGCATCAATTTCAAACCCTAACTCGACATGACCTCTCTGAAAATTGAGATAAGTAGTCGAATTATTATGCAAAACTTCTTTGGTTCCCAAGTTGCTAAAATCAAAATTGTAATCGGAGAAATCTCTTGGAGGAACATCAACCACATGTTCAATGGTTTGGTCGTCATGCTCATGAACTTGCCAATGTGCTAAGGATTTGTCATTCTGAAAATGAGCTGCCGGTGCCGGTGGTTCAACCGATGCCTGTTCCTTTTTTGCTCCCAAATTGCTAAAGTCGAAATTATAATTTGAGAAATCTCTCGGCGGTAAAACATTCTTAATTTTATTTGTTTGGATTTGAGCGTCGGATTGATCGTGCTGACCAGCATGGGTTTCCTCCTCATGAGCTGCTTCAACAATTTCGGAATCATCAGAATTTGGATGCTGAGGATCACCAGAAATGTGTTGAGGTATCGGTTGATGAACTTCATTCTGTTGATGGTGATTTTGTTGTTGGCTCTGGTGCTGGTGCTGGTGCTGAAGTTGATAATAATGATTCTGGTTTGCGGTAAGGGGCGGCCAGATCAAGTGTTGCTGCTGCTGTTGTGGTTGTTGCTGGTGCTGGTAGTAATTATTAGCGTGTTGTCCATGTAAACTGTTATGTGATTGTTGCAAATAATTCTGACCCAAGTGAAGCTGATTCCAAGCCAGGGGTAGCTGATACAATTGAGACAAATGTGGCTGGTGCTGGTGTTGATGCTGAAGGTGGCCGTACGAGTATTGACTATTTAGCGGAAGAATTTGCAATTGGACCGCTGGATAATGAGTTTGAGATCTCTTTTGGGGCTGGGCTGCCGCTGCCGCGGTATTTAGCCAAAATGAGTAATAAGGGGTCAGGTGGGCATTTTGATTTTGTTGGGCCAAATGTTGCGTCTGGTAGCCATTTTGATAGCTTGAAATTAATAGAGGAGTAAATATGGCTTGGCGTGGAGTTCTCTCCGTAATCGCAAGTGCAGACAAAAGGAATACTAGAGCAACTTCTTTCATCTGGAATTTGTTAAAAAAATTGTAATTACTTGTCTGCACTTGCGTTTCAAAGTCTATTGTGCAGGTGTTTGAGTGCAAATTGATGCATAATGCATATTTGCAGGAACATCAGCAACGTGCTCAGCGCCGTAGCTCAGCAGGCCGCAAAAATATTAATGAAATGAATGACTGAACGGAAGATGATTATCGGAGATGGTTGCAGTTACAGAACAGTAGTTAGGATTGTTGTTACACATGCATTGTTGTTAAAAAGACTTCCTGTAATTTCCTCAGCTCGGAGTTTAGAAAAAAAATAGGAAGATACAAATCATAAAAAGTGCCTGAGGAAGTCACATATTCCTAGTGTAATTTTTTTACTTCTCATGTCTACAAAAGAGACAGGCTAATTTCAACAATTGGTTGAGGCAGAGTGTAAGCAGGCTTCAGATCCCGGTCCGATGTGGCTATTCCCCATTCGATTTAATACCAGCCGAAGATTTAATGACTGCTAATTTAAAAAATGACTAGACTTGGCTAGACAAAATTGCAAGTGCAGTGCAATCAGTGCAATGATGAGAAATCAATAGGAACTTCAAATCAGAATCAGAGTTGTAGACAAAGGGACAGTGTCAAAAAATTCACAATCGGCATGTCATGTCAAGAATAGCCCTACGAGAGTCGGACTTGAAGTCCATCAACCTTAAGTTGGGTTGACTTTATTCTAAGATGAAAATGTGCAAGTCACGGACAAAATGTCATGCATGCAGATCTAATTAAAATCAAGCCTTTTGTCTCAGAGCGACGGTGAGGGTGTGTGTCTCAAATCTGATGGTGGTGATGATGATCAGAAAAACGATTCGTCTGGCAATGGCAATCCATTCGAATCTTCTTCAAACAAACACTCAGCCATTAATAATACTAGACAAACAATGCTTTCTTTCTACATACTGGCTGGCATCGCTTAATTTTAAAGGACCAGGTAATAATGGATTGTCATTCTCATTGTCACGTCAAGCCTGCATGGCCTAGCTTCCAAGATTGTTCCGACGGACGACGAGCCCCCCAAGACTTCTTGGAAATTTTCGGGGAAAAATTGGGGAATCGCGGCGGTCAATCAGTTTCAACGGATTAAAGCGCAATGAGCTAATGAGAATAAGCTTCCGAAAAAAACTCTGAAAGTAAAATCAATTTAGGAATGGATAAGTCAATCTTTCTTCTTTGCTGAGCTCGTTGCCAACACAAAAAATGATTTGGGAATTCCAAATTAACCAGCATATTGTCAAATTAGGAATCGTAATTGACTAGAACTTTTATTTTTGAACTTCCTCCGTGTTCGTAATAATTAAGGACAAAGAATATGAACTGGGCACCAGAATTCCGAATTCATCAGTCGAAAAAGATATCAACTGCAATCTGAACTGGAATTTTACACATTTTTGATGCGTCCATCCATCCCTTTCTTAGAATTCAAAAGAACACTAAACTGTTTTCACTTTTTGCGACTATATTTTCTGCGCAATATTTTTGGCCCCGGAGGTCAGCTTCAAGACTCAGGTTTGACCATTGAACTCATAATCCTATTATCGCTGGGTTGGATAATTGTTTTGGCCTTGATCTGTTTACTAATGACTAAATCACAAAGGGGGATATTTTTGACAAATTGTACTCATACTTATGGAATGGATTACGCCTTTCGCCACAGGGGCTAAGCTTCAAACCTGAGTTACCAAAGTTTTGAAGCCGGTTCAATAAATGACTAATGTTTGCCCCGCCGCCATGCCACCATCTGCTTGCTCGTAAAAAGCCATTGCAGTGCAGTGCCACAAAAATAATAGGATTATTTAATTTTTTTGCAAAATTTTTTTGCGCATTCTATAATGCCTGCATTTGTACCGGCAATTAAGATGCGCTTAACTGATAAGTAGTTCGAAGAAACCATAGAATTAAATCTGATCTCAATTTTAAGTAAACATTCACGAATACAATTTGAAAAAATCCGAATCAAGGAAAAACCGGTTGAGCAAGGCAAGGCACGGCACGACAGGGCAGGGATTTGATTTGATTGTTAATCTTGTACTAACATTGCAACAATCGCAACAATTGCAGGAGATCGACAGGCCAAGCACTTTTCAATCTCGATACACCTCTTTCTGGTTTAACTTTAATGTTTGACAGGCGACGGGATGTTGGAATTCAAGCTGAGCGAGACATAATATATTGTCTGCAAATTAGCTGGGCATACATTGCTTGAACTTGAACGGTAACTACCAAACTACGAATGAAGTTTTATTAGATTGATTGTGACCTTTGACTTGAACTTACAATAATGTCTGCAATCTAAGCACTAATGAGGAACACTTCAATTTATCAAAAAGTTGTTAGCGCAAAATTCCAATAGCACGTGTGTTTCATTGTTGAACCAATTTATTTCGGGACAGTCAAAATCAAAAATTCCATTCGCAACTGTTTAAAGATGTACTACTACATAATATGCTGTTTGGAATTTTAGTTTGCATCATGCATCTACTGCACTCACTAATTGCATTTGCAATAGTCAGTCAGTCAGTCAAGTCAAGTTTGATTAATATTATCCCGCAACCAACGGTTAGTAGCAGAGAACTTAAGATCCCCTAGGCTTTGCACGTTTCAAACTTCACGTTTTCAACAAAAAAAACTGTCCGAATTTCTCAGTTGTCAGTCCTCAGCCGCCAAGCCAGAATTTAGAACAAGTTGTAATCAAGAAAAAATTATTTCGCACGAGAGATTCTCAACGCTTTTCAAATCCTAATATGATTTCTTACATACTCGGTACAGCAATCATTAGTATTGCATAGGTTGGGATTGGGACGAAAATTCTACAATGATCCCACATAAATTGTCCAGTCCGAGTTGTCCGAGCCTTTCTTCCAACTTTTTTGCAAAGAGTTTTTCATGTTTACAAAAGAGAAAAAAAACGTGGTAGGAAGAATGTCTTGTCATTTTGAATGACAACAACAACAATGCAATGTTCTGCAGACTAATGTGCTGAACAATAGCTCGATCTTCCTCTCCTCTCCCGAAGTTCCCATATAAGTTTTTGTGCAGCACATGTCGAGATTGTCAGTGCCCAAATTTGTGTTTTATGAGTCCAGCTAGCCAGCACGTCTCGTATAAGTCAAGTCAGGTAGTCAAGTCCAAATTATGCTCAGCACATGGAGTGAGAATTTACATAATGGCATTGCCCGGAGTGCCCTGGATTAGGCCAAGCCTAAGTTGAAATTAATATGCACTTTATCTTCTCACACTTTGCTCATGCCTTTCTTGAGAGATCTGATGATCTTTACTGAATTTGTAACGTAAGGATTTTTAGCTTTGCAATTTGCGGCATTAGGGCTAAACCCATTGCACCGCTATGGTCATTTGTTGTGTAGTTTTTCTGTTCTGTTGTACTTTTTAGTTGAACACACGTGCAAGTATTTACCAGCTAACAGCATTTTTGGACTTCTTGAACTGCATACTGCATGGTAGTTAGCACATGCAGAAGTGAGCAGTAAAAATTTAGGCATGCCGCATGCACTCTGGTAAAATAATTAATGTAAGACTGCACTTTTTTATGACCTGACGAGGTTGTTAGAAATACGTAATGCGACCGCAATTTGGAGGAGGCAGAATGAAACCGAGTGTCTATTGTAAAAAAAAAAGTAGAATAGAATAGTAGAAAAGTGAATACTCACCTTAATTGGCCAGTCTTTCTTCGGAGGAACAAAGTAAAGTTGAGAATGTCGGAGTTTTCTGAGCTTCATCCGAGCCGAGCCTTCAGAGCTTGAGCCGCAACGAGCTCATTTCATCTGAACGTTTGGCTCACAAAAGATGATTTGTAGGACTTATTGTTAGAGTCGTAATAACAATCGAGTGCACCAGTCTCATTAAATTATGCAATGGCTTGTGTCAAAAGGTCAAGTGCAGTGCAAGAATCACTTGGTCCAGAGGCCGAAAAGGAGGAATCCACCGCACAGCTGCACGCAAAGAAATCATTATGTCAAATTCAATTTCAGGTTTAGCGAGATATGGTTTGAAGCAAAACGTCGTTAAAAATCAATGATCCTCTTGAATTCAATCAGCCAGAAAATTTAAAATGATTTTTTAATGAGAATTTCCATATTAAGGCAATAATCAGAAAAAAGTGAAAATTACCGTGGGAGTAATTTGAAGGAGTTGACCACTCGACGCGATCTTCCGCAGCCGTGGAATCGCAATCCAACCGAATCTGGTTCCTTAAATGAGGAAAAAACTTATCCAACAAATTTGCACACCAGACCAGACAAACAGTTTTTGCAGTTTGCTTGCACTCGTCGCAAGCGAGCACTTTAAAAAACGAACAATTCTACCTCCAAATATGTACAGATTGTAATAAATTGAATGTTTTGGATGCAATAAAATGCAGAGCAGGGCAGAAGTTAATGACTGATGATGTGAGGGAGTGTCTGTCAAGAATTACAACTCCTGTCTAATTCGCACTTGAACTTGAATTGCAATTCTGAGCAGCCGAGCCTCAGCCTCAACCTGAGCCCTGAAAATGTATGTAATCCTGTTTAAGTTGTTTAATTGTGTAAAAGTAAAATGCAAAATGAATGATTTTGAGCGTGACCCGTTCCTAGTTACTGGTTTTAAAAAGATTTTAAGAGAAGAGAGCTCTCAGCCTCTCTTGACTGAAACGTGCCGGCGTGTGGTGCGCTCTCCGTGCCGTGCTTTGCCTCTTAAAATGATCAGTTCTCTGTGAACCTCCTTCTGATTCTGAATCTTCTCAATTGTTGAATCTCTTCTGAGCAGTTTCAGTTTCAAGAAGTTCTCAATGTAAAAATGTTCAACCGGTTGAGGAAACGGTTCGCGGACTGACTGACTATGAGTATGAGTCTCAACCCGTCAAGTCGTTGGACTTTTATTGAAGATGAGGAACATTTTAGTATCTCATCGCACCAGGTGAAAGAAACACACCAGCAACAACCCAATGAAGAAGAAGTATCCCGCAATCCCGCATCATTTTTTCCAACTCTCCTTCATTCGGAAACCAATTCAACAATTCAACCCTGAATTCTGAATGGACTATTATTACAGCACCAGCAGCACCATGTGGAAGAATTCTGGCCTTACAATTTCAGCCACAATTTCATGCATATATGTATATTTTATTTCATTTCCCGGCCCACCCGATATCGTCCGATCCAGGCAGTAATGGCAAGCAGACAAAACAACAATCGAACCGCCAGGGCAGGGCCGGTCAACTCTTACTTTCAGGCCTTCTGATCTGTGAGATCTTCTGAGGTTGAGTAATACGATTCATTATGTACACAAAAGCCGATTGGCAACAATCTTGATCTCTGGCTCGGCTTTTGGTCCAGGGTTTATGGTATGTTGATCTTAGCGTCGTTCCCCTCTCAGATGCGTAGAAAATGAACTGGATTAAAGTTTATGGAATGCGAGCAATTTGCAAATCGGAAACGTAGAATCAAACACTTTGGCTTGGCCAGATTGGATGATGCGAGAGGGGTTAATTGGATTTTTTGAAAAAATTGTCATGCGAAAAGAATTTTTGAACCTGACGATCTTATCAAAAAATGTGTGCAGGTGTGATGTGGGAGGGCAACGAAGCACCTAATTAAGTTTGCGGGTTGATTGATGGATGATTCATTTGAGAATACCTTATTTTGGAGAGGAAATGAGTTGAGAACCCCCAGAACTTGTTACCCCTGGAGGAGCATGAACTTTACGATTTGGATTTTTTAAAAGATCAAAAGTGTAAAAATGCAAGTGACCGGGCGGGAGTCCACACGTCCATCCATCCATTCAACAATGAACCACACCCTCCTCGATCTCATCTCATTCTTATTTTCATTTTGCTTCTTATTCACAATCTTCCCAGCTTATAGCTGCCCAGAAGTACTACGATTTGATGACTACAAGTTCAGGTGTTTGTTGAATTCATATTATGTAGTACTCCTCATCCCAAAATCTCGTACCTCTCGTACCCCTGAGAGATGTGAAATGAGGTGTGCAATTCATTGAAAAAATTCTGCGCTTTATTTTGCAAAGAGCAGGTAGAAACAATATGAATATACCACAACTTTACTACACATTATATGGTCAGAGTAGAATTTTATATCCATTTTGAAACTTAAATGAAGTGAACCGACCAGCAGAGCAGACCAACCTTTACCTTTACCTTGGTAGTGGTCATCATCGTTTTCCATTTGGTTTATCTTCTTGGGGTTCTTGGCCTGCCTGGGTCTGGGTCCATCCATCGTCACTCGACACTCTTAAGCAATAAGATTATTCACAAATTCGTAGATCGCATGAACCCTTAAACATCCAACTGTTTCATTTGTCCCATTCCATGCCATTCCATTGCAAATTACAATTTGCATTGACTGACTGACGGTACGCCATGGCATGGCCGCGTGGTGTTACGGCGAGCATTGTTGTTTTTCGACTTTTCAAGAAGTTGTTGATGAGAGATGCACTTTCAGTTTCTTAACCATGCGACCATGTCAAAAGTCAGGTTCAAGCAAGCCCTAAGATCACAGCTCATTCGCAGTCCCATCCCAATGCTTTTACTTCCTCATACTTAATCTCAAATCTACAACAATGCAAACAAGATTTCTTAAAAGTTATTTTACATATAGTATGTGGGATTATTTTATTGTATTTTAAATTTTGAGTTGCATTGTAGTCTTGTCATGCGGGCCAGGGAGGGTTACGTAGTGAGGTTTCATAGTTGAATTGAAAAGACTTGCATTTTTGTTGAATTCTGCAAGCAAGTGCAACGACAGTGGAAGTGCAGCAAATGTCAAGGAATTAAAATCTTGCTTAGATTTTTACATAAGACAAATTACGCGTAGAGTTTTGAGTATTTTCATTCCACTTGCATTTACATAACATTGCAATTGCAAGGCTTGTGGATTTTGTGCTCACTTCCCGTGAACTTGTCGCCTTCTACTTCGTCTTCTTTTCATTTGCAAAGCTCTTGTCTGTTTTTCTAAAGTTTAGTTTCATGTTATAAATTGTGCAAATGAGATAAAAGTCAACTTTGATTGTTTTCTTCCTTGTTTTGCATTTTGCTCAAAGGGATTCTTCTTCTTTCTTTCTCAGAATTGCATCTTTTAATCCTTGCATAACTAATACAAAAGTGCACTCAACTCTCTTCTAACCGTCAACGTCAGAATTTACCGATTTGTGGAAAAGTCTATGCATTTACGTCTTGGCATTCGATGAAAATGAGAATCATCAAACAAAGTAACATCGCGTCGCGGGGGATCTTATGCAAATCATCTTAATATTTGTTGACTTGAGACAAGAACAAATTCGGCACGGCAAAAGTACCGCACCTAATACCATTTGTGCTCATTTTCGACTGTGAAATATAAATTTTGCAAAAAATAAGGCGATGATAATCCACGTCAATTTTACCTACGAAATTAATTTTTGCAGAATTAAACCTGAACTTGGGATTGAATGATGAGATGACGAGCACCGAAGTCAACGATGCTTTTGGCCTAAAAGCTACTTAGCAATTTTTTTTTTTTTTTTTTGAATTCGAAATGTCTTTTTATTGCACCAATTAGTTAAAGCTAAAATACAAAATCACACACATTAAAATATCGCCAATCAGCAAACCGTCACAAAAAGGGGAAAACAGCACCAAAATGGCACCGGTCATCTTAGCAATTAGACATGCAAATGTACATAAATCTTTAGCACATTAACAATTCTCAAGAATTAGTGAATCACTAATCACTTGGGACTTGGCACAAATTAAATTTTCTTCATTTACTAATTGTAATTATTTGTAAAAAAAATCACCAACCAGCACAGCCGGTTGGGGCAAACTGACTCCTTTTGCTTTGCAGCATTGCGAGATATGGAAATTCTGGTAACGAAATTCAATTCTCGTCCAACTTTCCTTTCACATGTGTCAACTCGTCCGTCTGCTCAACCAAAGAATTGCTGCTAAATTATCAAATTTACCTTCAAATTTCATCAGTTTTTCGTCAGTAAATTGTTCCCAAAGTGCGAAGCTCCAGTTGATACTGAAGTGACGAATTGGTTGGACAATTTGGACCCTTTGGCCATCGTCATGTCTGTGCAAGAACTTCAAGCTATCGTGTTGGCAGCTGGACGAGGATCCCGGATGACGGCACTAGTGAATCCAAATCTCATCAAATGTCTACTCCCCGTCTGTGGAAATCCTCTAATCTTCTACTCCCTCAAATTTTTGGCTCAAAATCATATTCAAAATGTCCTCATCATTGTTCAAGATCGTGAAAAGGATGAAATCAAACGCGTGGTTGAGAAAATCGGTGACAAGTTAGGACTCAACATTGACATCTTCCCCGTCCCCGAAGACTCTGAGGATTTTGGCACTTGTCATTCCTTGCAATTGGCCTACGCGAGTAAAAAAATTGACCGCGACGTTTTATTAATTTCATCAGATACGATTACAAATGCTCCGTTGCTCCGATTTTTGAATTTCCATCGTGCCTATGATTCGGACTGTACTGCTTTGTTTGTGTCCAACTTACCCGCCCTCGCGGGGAAAGTCCCAGGGCCAAAATGTAAAATTCAATCTGAACGTGACATTGTTGGAATTGAGCCGATGACGTCAAAACTTTCATTTTTGGTCCCGGAAGCTGATTTGGATGAAAACATTGCTATCCCGCTCTCGACAGTCAAGAAATGCCCGCATTTCAAGCTCATCACTTGGTTGAAGGATACCCACATTTATTTGATCAGAAAGCGTGTCCTGGATCTTCACCTTGCTCCAAATGCTTCTAAACATACAAGCGTCAAAGGTGATTTCCTTCCATTTTTGATAAATTCTCAATTTTTGGAAGATTCACCAGTGACTGATTTGAATGAGTCTGACCCCGAAGCTGTGAGCAGCAGACTTCAAGCTTTTGCTTTCATTGACTCTGACAAACATTGTATTCGCGTGAATACTGTTCCAAATTATTCAACCGTTTGTAAATCAGCGAATTGGTTGTACAGAACCTTCGAGATTGAAATAGTTCCGGGTGCAACGAAATTGACGGGTACAATTGCTGGAAGTGCGAAATTGAAGGCAGCCGTGATTGGGGATCAATGTGTTTTGAAAGAAAATGTCAAGTTGACGAATACAATTCTGATGGACAATGTTGAAGTCGAGGAAGGGTCAGTTTTGGACAACTGCATTGTTTCATCAGGGGCAAGGATTGGGGCCAAATGTGTTTTGAAGGAGTGTCTCGTCGGTCCGAAGAGTAATGTTCCGGAAGGAGGTCAATTTACAAATGAGTATTGCTCTGCAAGTGACGAATCATTTTTCTAAAATTGTTGTTAATATAATTTAGCTTGAATACTGTAATTGATCGACTAAAGTTTATAATCCTAGATGCCTTATTCAATATCAGTCAAATTCAAGAAATTAAGAAATGTTCTAATCTAGTTTTCATTGAATGAAGTTGAGTTGTGCGAATTTAATAAAATATGAACTAACAAGGTGATGGTATTTTGAACATGACAATTGTTTGATTACATTCCAGAAAAAATATCAAGTTTTGACGGTTCGAATAAGGTTCGAATAGTTTTATATAAATTAATTTAATAGCCTTCGGCTCCCAAAGAGTTTTCAATAGAATAATTTGCCTTCCTCATTTTTTCCCGATGCAACACAGCCTATCAAAATCATTTCAAACTTTAGGTTTGGCTTTGACCAGTTAATTTTTGCACAACCCAAACCGTTAAACATAAATATTAAACTTGAACTTGTAATTTTTTCTTAAACCACTGCATGGACATTAAACGATGGGTGTATAGAAGATAAACTGCATTCTTATTGCCAAATGGCTTGAACCGACCGGTTTAATTTGCACACAATTACAATTGAGATAGTCAGATATTGAGCTACAACTACAAGTTCATGCCATAAAATCCTGAAGAAACCTCAACCTCTACAAAAAGTACTGCAAAAACTAATAACAAGTGTGTTTGATTTAAGTAAGTACGGCTTCCGCCTTCATGGTCTGTCTGGCAGGCTGGAAGTTCTATTTTTATTGAGGTAGGCTCCATATTTTACATAGTCACCATCCACTGTTGCAAAATTCAGCTATTCAATTTCAGTTTGCATTATACATGTATTGACTTTACAAAACCCAGCATTCAAATTAAATTGGAAGTAAAAAAAAAATCCAGCTAGCATATTCGAAATCCCATTAAACCTATCATAAAGTCAACTCAGTTTTGGTGCTTAGCTTAGAGAGGGTTCTACTTACAGGACTTATGGCAAACTTCAAGACATTTTGCAACAAAAACATATTTTAAGCCTTTGACAACAAGAGTCATCGGAAAGTCACCGCAAAACAAAAAAAAATAATTCAAACTATTAAACTCAACTCAAGCGTAGTAATTTTGTGGATAGGATACACTGAACATGAACAGCACATGGCTGCTGGCTCGGGGACCTTAATTTTTGCAAAAGAGCTCAAAGAACAATGCAATGTAATAGTAAAAATGGCAATGAACCTGGGAGTCCAATCATAAATTTTTATACTGCAAAACCACTGCGAATAAATCTAAAGCAGACACGTAATTCACATCCCGTCACATAATGCACCTGACTGATCAGGGAAACGACATCATAAGATATGATATGTGGTCGTCCAAAAACTAAACAAAGCATCTGTGCAAAATTTTTTTCTTGACGAGTTGACATTTGGAATTCATGAGACAAAAGACAGTTGGCAATTTTGTGATTCGGTGGAGGTGGTTAGCTGCAATTGCAGCAAATATTTCTATTGCAATAGGCAAAGGCATAACCCAAGTCATCCGTTGACTGACTGTCGACTACGGTCCCTGTCAATGTCGGTGTCACGGCCACTCTTACTCTTTTTGACAATATTTTTTTTGCTTGCTAGCCCTATTCCTATTCACAAGAAATTGAAATTGAGAAGAATTTGAAGTTGACTCAACTTTAAGTGAGAGTTCATCCATCCAGATCCAGATTCGATTAATCAAATTTTTTCACCTTCTTTCTACCCTTCAATACAAGCATTGATTCATGATTCATTTCTGGAGAACAGGCTACTCGGCATGTCGGCATGCATAAAATATGCTTTTGTTTTAAGACACCGACTCATAATGTGTTCTTAATTTAACGTATTCAAGATTTCTCAGACAATTTTTTTTTGCTTAAACTAACTCCAGAGCTTTTTTTGCGTTCGAGATCGGGATCAATGTCAGTAGTTTGCTTTGCATTCTGCTTTTCGCTTTCTCATGAAGAATTAACCCAAGCTCCAATTAACCACCTGAGCTTCTATCTGTCAATAAAAAATTAGTTTTGCGGCGGGCAGTGTGGCGATTATTATTGCAGATTGTTGTTGGTCAGAAAAGTCGTAATATAAAACTTGTAGATCAGCTCTTGCTCTTGGCAGTCAGGCTAAGTCTCGCTGTCTGTTGTGGAATTTCATAGCTCTTGAGGGGAGTTAAGCTGAGAATTTGCACGATCGAATGTTGTATTCATAACTAAATCATTTATGACTTTGATTAATGGGATGCGGTGAGTTTCATTTGTTGCTCTGAATTCTATTCAACAAACTACACACAGGAGATTAAATAATTGTTCATGAATGATGATGTGATGTGATGTGATGACTCAAGTGTGCAATGCAAATGCAAATTTTAAAAGTTACTGCACTCACTAATGCTAATACTCAAGATTTGCGCATCATAAGATTACCATTCGACGAGCTCACCTAATAATCTATAACAAAAGGTAGCAATTTAATTTATGTGCTCAAGTACTATAAGTTGGTTGTTGGGGTTGGGGCTTGGCTTGGCATTTTGTTTTTGTTGTTACACATTGTGCTCCGGCATGCCAGATTTACGATATTGTTGCTTTTTGCTTGCAAATAGCAACAATAGTAGGCTATTGACTACTACTACAACTAACCAGCCAATTACAAAATGGCAATGACAATGGAGCGCATGAATGGAATGCGATTTCGGTAAGCAGATAGTAAAATATTTTCGAGCAATATTCGCCTTCAATTAAAGAAGTTGGATCTGGTTTTGTTCCTTCCTATCTATTTTTCGGTATATTGGTTCAAAGGAAAAGAAGGAAGGGCAATAAACAGACTGACCGAACCGACCGATACGCAGATTGTTGTGATTTATTTGAGTGAGGAATGAATTGGCATTTATATTGGCACCAAATGATTCGGCAAAATTGATTATTTATGCACTGTTGTTGAACCCGTGTGCGGAAATTGTAAACAGAACAAGAACTAACAATAAGGACGAGTTCAAAGAATCAAAGAGCTGTCAGGTATTTTGGATCTAAATGCCAGTCAATCATGTCGCACCGCATGCTTTTATTGTTTTCCTGCACTTATTTTGCATTTTTGAGATGAGATCACTAAAATGCAAGCAAAAAAACAGCAGTTCAAACTGGAAAACGACCCAGGTAGGGTTCGGTGTGCATCTTGCAAACTTGCAATTATTTCTTTGATGGACGGGGCGACGGATAGATGTTGGAGTCAACTGAGTACAGTGGACAATTTTATCTAAATTTTGATACCAAATGGGAAACATGGAAAACCTCTTCTGAATTACTGTGCTCCACGACGCATGAGAACGCCAAGTCAACAAGTTGTACATTAAAAATGCATCAATTTCATGCGCACTTTAAAATCTAAGAGGTGTTATGATTACTTATTACTATATTACTTGTAACTTTAAGTCTGGTTTAAACCAGGAGCGTCAAGGTATTCTTCTTGGAATTTTATTCCGCATTACATGATTGTATTACGACATTTGCGACTGGGTGTTGATTAAAGTGCCGTAATCAAAAAAAATATATCATTAGTTTCCATTTTAGGAAGAAATAAAGATTAATTTATTGGCAAGAAGTTAGGCACTAATGGACAGATTACATACTAATCTAAAATGAATTGAGCGTGTAAGAATGTCTTCAGGAAGGTCATTGTGTTTCAATCAACATTTGGAGATTTCAACAGAGAGTACGATTTCTATCCTGGAAACTTGGGATATACGAGAATATATTTCACCTCTTGCAATATTTCACTTCAGAGAGATTGCTCAATTCATTCAAGCATCAAAATGTATGTAATATTACTTTCTTCTAATATGACTTTGGGAAGAAAATTTCCCGGATTTGAAAATAGTTACGCTTTCCAACTTAATTACCACCAACCGCGCAACCTCATAATTATAATTTGCTAGCACGTGTGAACCAAACCTTCATTTCGTGACATTTAGCTCAGATCAGATGTTACCAGCAAAATTTTTCCAAACCTTTCATCTCTGGTTTCCTCAGAATAAGCAATGACGCCTTTTGAATTTCAACTTTGCCCTACGTCGTATTCACTGGAAACCCCCACTCCAACAATCCAATCTAACCGCATTTGTATTCGGATTTATCATTTACATATTGATAAACTGTCAAATATAGAACAACGCGTGCAAACAAATTCTTCCCTGACTGACATTGACATAAATGCATTTTCCGCAAACTAGTGGAAATGAGGCACAGGTGCATTAGTGGAGATATTCACTGAACAATGGAACGAATGGATCAAAACTGCCAATTCTCGAGAATTATCATGCTCTAATTTTATAATTAACACACGTCTATCCATTATTACAAGAAATTATCTAACCCTTGGCGGCAAACGATAATGAGTATTCCTACGCAAATTCAACTTGCACATTAATGTTCATTACAAAATGATATAATACTAACCCGTGCGTGAGTCAGAGCTCAGCTATAAATACTTAATTAATTGCACCCGGATGGATCAGTGAGGTTTAGAGCTGCCTACCCTAAATTTTCGTGATTACAGATCCAAATATTTTAATTGCAATTTGTGATTGCAAACATCTGCAGTCCTTAGTGCATTAAAGTTATTCCCGAGATCACCCCATCTAAATTTGCTTTCATTTTCTTCTCAACAATGTTCATTGGAACCTCAAGATTCGTAGGAAGCTGGTACTTAGCGACCATAGCTTTGAATTTAATTGGCTCAAATGCATATCCAACAATTCCGGAAACCAGTGGAGAGCAAAACATTGGTTAGACTCGATTTAAGACTTTTTTTTACTATTACGGAATCATATTTGCATTTATTTCAGATAGCAATAAGAATAACTTTTTTTTAAATAGTGTTACAATAATAAAACATCACCAAATAACCAAAATTTGATAAGTTTTTTTTGTATGTATTTGTAGGTGATGGTGAAGCTGGATGCTACGACTTGCACAATGTTCCCCATGTCAGTGATATTCCAAATCCTCAAAATTGTGCCAAGTTTTTTAAATGCACCTTAGGGATTGATTTTAAACCAGCACCAATTCCTCAAGATTGTGGGGTGGGACTTCATTTCGACATTGAATCATGTAACTGCGAGTATCCCAATGTTGCAACATGTTTTGACAAAGAAAATCCTGACCATGCTACAAGTAATATTAGCATTAATTAAAATTAATATTGTTGAATGTTGCCTGACTGAATCACATCTTATAGGGATGTATGAATGTGCTTGCCCGCTGATGGGGATTAGCTCTGGGAACAACAACACCCGGAATTCGGATAAATGCTCCATTGGAGGTTCGGCCGGGCTAAGATGATGAATGATGAGTTTCATACCAGAATTTCTTGCTGCTCTGCTGACTCTGTACTTCTTACAAAATAAATTCTTCACTTAACAACAATCCTATATTTCTAACCACCTGATTAGAATTTTAAAAAACATTTTAAAAAATATTGGAATTTGTGGTGAAATAATTTCTCCTACAATCATTCAAATCGGACAAGCATGATAAACTTTTGTAAAGTTGTTATAATTACAACTTCATTTCATAATTATTATGAAACTCCGAATCCCAAAATAAACCAAATTTGCATTCAATAGCCTCAATTTTCTGCAAATAGACTTTTACCAGTAGTCAACTAAAACTTTCAGCCAATAAATATCGGCATGACTTGTATGATCCATTCGACTTTTGTACTTTGAGTTGTTCATTCGCGTTTAACGTGCTTGCAAGCAGAATTAAATGGACTCCATCCAATATTTTAGTCATTGGGGAATTTTGTATTTGAAATGTTCAAGCAAATAATGCTAACTGCATGTTCTACAATATTATCATTTAGTTGTTAACATTTGGGGGACAACAAGATCAATAGCGCCGCGATTTATTTATACTGAAAGCCAACTCGAGTTTGCACGAAAGGTTCCCACGCTCTCTTTCGTCGCAGTGCTAGGGTTCATCTTAAACCGGATGAAACTTGATGAAAATGACGTTGAATTCAGTTTATTGAGTCGGCAATTTAGTTAATTGGTTTGAGAATTAACTAAATCAATTTCCAAATAGGTTCGTCCCCTTTTTTGTAAAACTTGTACCCTGCTACACAGATATACAGCATTAGCATCAGTGGTCTTTAGCAAGTGGACGATTATTGAGTCATTCAACATTCCACCTCTATCTGATCATGCCTCCGCTAAAATGGCAAACAAAACAACAAATTTTGTTGACCAAACTTTAATTTTTAATCATTGCAATGAGATTGTGCTCAATAATTTGCTTGTATCTTCAAAGTGCAGCAATGGTGCAGTGCTGTCAGAAATCGTAAACAAAAGACTTCAATTGTTGGGCTTTTATTAAATGCACCAAAGTTAGCTTTTCAAAGTTTTTTTTTTCAATCTACAAAATTCTTTTAATTGACTGATCTACTGATTGTGTAATGTCCTTGCCCAGATTGCACTGGACTTTGTGTGCTGTATGGAACATGGATGAACTGATCGCACATTTTATTGGACCTAATTCCAGATTAGAGTATCATAAAAACGTAAAATTACATACATCAGACTGAAATGAAATTTTGATGAAAGAAAGCTACTATAATAATTTAGAGCTGTGAGACTGGGTCAGCGAATGTAGCACACAGTATGACTCCACTGCAGCACGACGGCTTGAAAATAGAAAAACAAAAGCAAAGCTGATTAATGACTCTATATTCAGTACTACACAAGTTTTCGAAAGTGAATTTGTACAACTGAACTATTTTAGAAATCTAGTTCAAAATTGTTGACGAAATAAAATTCCAAATTGGGTTTATAAGTTTTTTCGTCGAATTTAGAGTCTTCGACGTCTACGAATCAAAAAACTTTCCAACTGTCTCCTTTTCGTTTTTGATCGTGCAAACGCTACAATTCTGTTCCCATCTTTCTTATTTATACTTTGTTATAATAAAATGTCGTACATTTCAGGATTTTGGGATTGTTGCACTTTATTCTATATTATAATTTTGTTATCCCTTTTTCATCATGTCAAATCAGAAGATACGAAAAGCCTATGTCGTGGAAAGCCGGCGGGCAAATATCCAGACTCGTTAAATTGTGGCCGCTATCTCCAGTGCTTCGGAACGATTCAATTTATGACAAATTGCCCAACTGGCCACTATTTCGAAAAACGTACATTCAAATGTGAACCAGCTGCAGACTTTCCTTGCAGTGCGAATAGACATGCAGCATCTTTAATCGGAACCAGGTGTCACGTCGAAGGTGAAATTATCCCAAGTGCTATGTACTGTGAAAGATTTATGGTTTGCCGTGGCGGATCGAACTCTCCGATTTACTGTCCTCCTGGACTCATATTCAGCAATAAGGCCTGGAAATGCATTCCGACACCAGACCCTTGCAAACCAAGACCACCTCACCAGGAGAAAGAAATCGTCAAACGGGAGAAAAGTCCATATCTTGATATCTGTGAGGGCAAAATGTTTCAAAATGTGTCGGACCCAATCCATTGTTCGGCTTTTATTGCATGTATGCTTCATCAACACACAAATACATCCATAGTGTTCACTACGCATTGTGAGTCAGGAAATCTATTCAGTAATGAAACCAGTAAGTGTGAAAAACCTGAAGTAGTCATTTGTGGACAAAGATATCGAAGTATAGTTTACGGTAGAGATCCGAGACCTGTGCGGGTGACAACAACAACTGTAGCAACGACAGTTACGACAGGTAGTTTTGAAGTTTCACTCTATTTTCAAAAAAGCGATAAATCTAAATGTACTTTTTTTCTATTGTAGAAGAACCTCACGCAAGTTTTGGGCGAGGATTTTTAGGGAGTGGGAGAGATGCTTGGATTCCTGGAGCTGGTGCCGATGCCGACGAATCGAGCAGTGTTCCCAAAGGCCATAAAATAGTCCTACATGATTTTGGCAGCAAAGGCAACGATAGCAGCGAATCATTCTTGGTTAAAATAATTCTCTCAAATCGACGGAAAATCGAGAAGACTTCCATCTTGGGGAGAAACGGTACTCACAACCACATTGTTATTGAGGAAGACGTAAGCAAGGAGAAAGAAGACGTCAAAGGAGTTTCTACTGGAGGGGCAGTAGCTACACCCGCACCAGTACCAATGGCCGCAAACCATCACGGAGCTACAACTGAAAGCGAATATTACGACGATGACATAACAACAGCACGCGTCACTGCTGTGCCAACGCAACCAAAGAAACTTCCAGTTACAACTGAAAGCGAATATTACGAGGATGACACAACAACAGTTCGTTTCACCGTTACGCATGCGCGTGCGCACACAAAGAAAATTGAAACCACGACAGAGGAATATTCCGACGAAGTGGTTGAAACTACAACAACGAGGCCATTAGCTACTTCGCCACATTCTCACCCCCACACCGTAACGGTACATCAAACCCCTCCTACTCCAATTACTACGACTGCGCATGTGCACTTGGGGCCTCATAAGAAAATTGAAACCACGACAGAAGAATATTCCGACGAAGTTGTTGAAACGACAACAACGAGGCCATTAACTACTTCCCCGCATTCTCACCCACACACCATGACAGTACATCAAACCCCTCCTACTTTAATTACTACGACTGCGCACGTGCACTTGGGGCCTCATAAGAAAATTGAGACCACGACAGAAGAATATTCTGACGAAGTGGTTGAAATAACAACAACGAAGGCATCGTCGGCGAAACAGATATTGTCGCCGGTCATACCGGTTCCAACAGTCACTAATTCGCCAAATTCTTACCAACAGATCACAACAGTACAGCATACACCTCCTCCAATTGTGTCAAACAACATAGAAACCACAACCGGAACAAGTCAAGACAACAATGAAAAACGGACGAGTGAGTCAGATAAAGGAAATAAAGAACCTTTCAATCCTAAATCAATTAAATCCAGGGACAAGGAAGCTAAAGATTTTGATGACGAGCTTGATTCCTACTACTTCTATGAAACCCAGGAAAATTTTGAGAAAGATATTAAGGGATCGGAACTCAATTCAAGTCTGACTCAAAACGAAAATAGTACAAGCGAGTCAGAAATTGGAACCGAACAGGCTTTTAATCCCAAATCAATTAAACCCAATGCTACAGAACCTAAAGATTTTGATGTGGTGTATGACTACTATTACTACTATGAAACTCCTGACAATTTTTCGAATGGTAGTACGAGATTTGGATCTGATTTTGAAAATGACTATGGCTACGCTGCAAACTCATTTGAGTCACATATAGCCGGGACCTTGTCGCCAAAGAAAGTAGCCCCTTAAGGTTTTCGCTAAGTTAAAATTATCCCGACGTTTTATTTTTTATTTATTTACATGAATGTGAACTTTCAATTTGTTTTGGATTTATTTGCACGCAAAATGTCCTTCCTGTCAGCAATAAAATGTCTCAATATTAAGGAATAATTTATTTTAAAGCGCATATTTAAAGGTGTGCGCATTTGTAAGATTACGGATACGCCGGAAACTATTACATTGCTGGTCACAAAATTTTTGACAGGTCGTTTGACGGTTGGATTAATTGACGCGTAGGCCAACTAATTCGCACCTAAACTCCTGACATTATCGCGATATCTGAATTTTATATTGTCATGAATATTTATCGGATTAATTAGATAACATTCCGGATAGCACGTTGTTTAATTACGAATTTGACTTTCGACGGCACTTGAACTACAAAGGTTAATGGGAGTGTCTGTTCTGTAACACGGTATTACCTTTAATCGCCGCTCCTTTGCACCGGAAAAAAGTGGGTTAAGGTGTAAATAAATGCGAACACGCTTAGCAGAATCCAGCTGATTTTAGCGAATCTTTTCCTCTGAAAAAATTCAAACTTCTAAATTCTGCTATGGTGCAGCATTTGCAACGTATGATTGACCATTATCTGACGCTGATCCTTCACAATCAGTTGATTCCTCGGTATCAAATTCCGTAAATTTTCCAAAGCTACTCAGACCATGTGTAATCCGTTTGCACATCAATTAATTCATAACACGTTGCTATAAAGATGAACCCAATGAACTTGTTCAATCCATTGACTTTCAGGCCAAGCACTGCGGCTGGTTAGGTCACTCCACAATAGGGAAAGTCTGTATTACCACAGTTAACTTGTGTCATATTCGTTCATTGTTAAAATTTCAAAATGAGGTCTCAAGTGTATTTATTTCTGTTCGCTGCAGCAGTAGTAAATTCGGTGCAATCGGACATAAGAAATGGTAAGATATTCCGCAATATATTCCGAATTAATCCTAAGAGCCATTTGGTACAAAAACTTCACGATATCTCACAGCGTGCCCACAGATATATTGATAGATATCAGACAGATTAAACAAGCTGATCTAGTTAACGTTTCTCACAAAATTGGACGGAGCTGGATGCCAGTATTCGTTATAACTGAAAAATTTAACCAATTTATGAAAAACTCTTTTCTTTCAGAAAACTTTGATCGTAATGAAATTTTGCCAATTGAACCTCGAGATTATAACTGCTACGACATTCATGGAATTCCTCACATAAATGACATTCCTCATCCTAACGATTGCAACCGTTTTTTAAAATGTCAAGAGACAATCCAAGGACCACCAGCCCCAGTAGAATTTTATTGTGCCAGCAATCTTCATTTTAGTTTGACTACTTGCCGATGTGAACATCCACACGATGCTGAATGCTTTGAAAATGGCAACATCGATCACGAGATGAGTAAGGGAATTGGATCAAATTTATTTACTGTACGTATGACTATCTAGTTAATTCTAGTTACATTGATATTTCTTTTTTTCTCTAGTTCGGATGAAATGTGCTTGTCCACTCACGGTGGGACCTGACGGCAGCTTAATTCCTGATTCTGCTGATGTACGTTGCAAATATGGCAAAGCCGACTAAGCGAACTTTTTAAAACTAGTATATTATACTCAGAAATTACTCAATTGCCTTACGGCTGGAGGAATCATACAATATTTCTAATCTAGAAATGATCACAAGAATATGTTGATACCAGGCGTCATTTGAAGTGAAATGGTTAAAATTATCCAGTAGAAATAACGGGAAGAGAGCACCCTTCAGACTTGCCCAAACGCCATAGGATTTGCACTTGTACTCAAGCACAGACAGAATTAACAATAAGAACACGATTGTAGTCAAAAATATTTAAAATAATTCCCCTCGTAAAAGGATTTGTATTTGGACCACCATCAATATAGAAGTCGAAAGACGAAAATAATTACACTTTGTACATAAATAAATATTTTTATCACGACACGGTAACATAATATTAGTAGGATAACTGTTTAATTTAATTTTGCACTGCACTTTTCTTGCACGCCCAGAGGCAAATCCGAAGTAATATTATGATAATTAGGCTTGAAACGTATACAGAGTCATTGTACAACTCTGATCCAGCCAAAAAATTCCACCCAATAAATACTGCTGTCTCAAGCTCACCAAATGTACTGATTTTGCGATCGTTGTAACTGTAACCAAGCAATTGCATCGAAACGAACAGGAACTGTTTGCAGGTGGAGAAAGCGACATTTTCAGCTCCGCTCAATACTTGATAAAAATGCCGGAATCCTTTGTTTGCATAATGAAGAAGTCTGATGGACATATCCATTGCTCGATTGGGGTCCTTTGGCCGAGCGCGTCTGAGATCTCTGATATTACTGATAATGAAAATGGAGAAGAGTAGCCGAGGTATCAAAATTATAATCGAAACGATAGTTGTGACTGGATAACTCCATCCAGAATTTGTAACAATCAGTAGTGCAGCTCGGAACGTCAGCATCCTTTGACCTGCAAGGGCAAAATCCGAAGAATTATTACAGAAACTGAAGAATTTGACATGCTTATTGTGAATATTTACCACAATTTGTTAAATGCTTCAAAATGGTCCAGCAAGAAAACTTCAAGCGTCCATTTCCTCCTGGTTTTGTATCAATCTCATCACCATTCGGGGATTGTGCGGCAACTCCGGTCTGAAAATGCTCGGAGACTCTGATATACTGTTGCATAAAGGCTGTCATTGCAGCGATAGCAATAATTCCGACTAAACGATCCCGACATCAATCGAATTTTAGCATTAAATATTACAATAAATTACAGAAATGCATGTATTCTGGGAGAATAGTTATCACCTGTCCTGCTCATATATGACCATAGTGCTCGAAACTTGCTCGGCTTTTTTGCACTTCCAAAACAAGTTTGCTGGA
Organism: Hymenaphorura dentifera; assembly: GCA_034699705.1. Lineage (NCBI taxonomy): Eukaryota > Metazoa > Arthropoda > Collembola > Poduromorpha > Onychiuridae > Hymenaphorura > Hymenaphorura dentifera. The sequence continues at coordinate 5,026 of JAQGCM010000285.1, read as the reverse complement.
AAATTAAAATTACTACGGTTGCGATTCCTATTACACCTGCAGCCATGATTCCAGAAGATGAACCTGCAAAATAGAGAATAGTGAATAGTTGGAAATCACAATTTTTGAACGCGTTCCAATATCCATTGCATTGAGGAATCAACATTCTTCAACAATAATATTGCAATTTTTGTCTTTGAATTTTTACCAGCATATTCCCAGAATGATTCTTCAATGTTACTCTCACTCCGACTCCCGCTTGAGTAGACCGGTTCTCCGCCTGAGTCCATGTTCATCCTTGATTCCTGGCTGGATATTGATTCAAAATATCGACTGGCTGGCGAATGGCCAACTTGCACTTGCAAAGTGCAATGAAATCAAATCATTTTGCAGAACACAACAATTTACTTTTAAAATCTCAACTTTTACTTGCTCTAGCAACATAATAGTCTTTTCGAAGCACAAAATATTCTGAGCTTTACTTTCTGCTAAGTAGTAGTTTAGTGTGAAATCTGTATTTAAAAGGCTTGGATGCAAGACAAAAGGTGATAAGAACAATCTGTCTTTCCGGTGTTGACACACACAATCCCGAACCGAGCTGAAGCTGAAACTCGAAGGTTTTCAGCTCTGACAACTGGATAATAATTGATGAACCGACACTCACTTATCTCAAACGTGATTTCGTGCCTCGGATCTTACACCATTGAACCTGACACTTTAGGTGGTTTAGTAGATCTGCTTAATTTAACAAAAAAGGTTTTTGTGGAATTTTTGCAGAATTTGGGCTTGTGCCAAGCCAACCAAGCTAATATTCTGCCCACACTCTGAGTCCAACTCATGATCATGGAACGAACTAGCCAGATATTTTTATAAGTTTGGTGTCAGAGCTTTGCATTAAGTGTTCTATCAAATGCAGTGTGCACAGCTGTAACGTGCATATTTCTGATAGAAATTAATTCACGAACATTGAAGAACACACGAAACCTGTATTACAGCATGCAGCACTCTCACTTGTTTATATTATCAAAGCCAAGGCTGGTCACATTTATGCTTTCATTTTGCACTGAATTTTCTCATGGTCATTTGCTACGTCAGACCACAGATTCAATAGAAATGTGCTTCCCTGTCTGCAGCGTGCACAAAATGGTCAAGTTCTAAACTTTTTGTTTTTGCCAAAATGCCAATCTATCGCACGCTAGAAATATGATTAATTAGTTGAGTCTAACAAAGAAAATTTGGATGCACGCATATCTGTAATCTTATATTTAGTAGGATTTTTTTGTCTGGCCAACATTAATTTCAGCTTATGTAATTTGTAAGGTAAGGTGGAGACTGTGGGGAGACAATAAATTAATAGAGAAGAATACACATTCAAAAATTAGTTGGTAGATATTTTTTATTCACTCGACGCTTCTCGTTTTGACATCACTTGATTCATTGTGTTTATCTGAAGTTTATATTAAGGAATAAATTATGATTGTTTAGGTATTCTTTTGGTTGGAGGAGTTGATTTCAATTCTTATGGATGCAGGATAGTTGCAATACGTGCAGAATACATACTTAATTAAGTATTAATTAGTAAACTCAGGAACCAGAAGAATTCAAATTCATACTGACCACAGTATAATCCTTCGACAATTGATTTAATTTAAAGTTTGCTGAGTGTAGCTCCTTAGTAGATGCGAGATGTGTGTGCATCAAAGCACTGTGGTAGTGACCTTGTCGTAGTACCGTGGGCAGTTCCTGTAATTAATTAAGAAACAGAAATTAATTAGCAACGAATTTCTTACAAATTAAGTATCTGCTTGCTACTAAGAGGTTTCGTTTGTAGCCAGGGTTGAAGCTGATCTTTAGCTTTTGTTCTAATGAGGTAGACCAAAAGAAGATTAACATTGTGGTTTTTAATTCGAACAAGTGCTTATATACAGTGTAACATTAATTCAAACTTGTACTATAATTCAAAACTCTGGGAAATGGTTCCGCAAATTCTTTGTGTTTTCCACCTGCATGCTTAAATGCATTCCGGACAGAGTATGGATGTATTATTGTTAGACAAACAGGAATCTAGCAAACCAGCTAGGTCAAGACGAGTACGGTTACAAACTCGAAGAACATTAAATTTGTCTTTGTTTTGGGCGGGCGAAAAGTTTATTCCAAAATTATTTAGCTAAAACTTACCAGTGTTTTAGAATGCACATTCCTTTAAAGTTGTCGGAGTGGATGTTTGGTCCAAAGATAAGAGTTTCTCACTGGGGATAAATAGCTATTCCTCAAAGCAGACGGATATGTCGAGATGGATCTAGGGGTGTATCCGAAGGGCTTGAGTCCATAAGTATCATGCCACCAAGGGTCACGTGTTACACTCGTGATCGGTGAATACGGTGACGGATTGAAAAGATTTCTGTAAGGGTTGATCGAGTAAGGAAGTGCACCGGACACGTAGCTCGGCGTGTCAGAGGATGCCCAAGGTCTTGAATAATAAGAACTCGGGTATCTTGTAGGCACATAATCACTCGGTCTATCTGTCAACCAGTGCGGAAGAGCAGAGTCCGGAACCGGGGTCGACGCCCTTGGCGGCAGAGAACCTACAAAAAAAAATATAAATTTAGATTCATTTGAAGCAAATTCTTGAATTCGATTATTTGAATGTATTCATAAATCATGTCCTGAAATATACGAAAGCGAAAATATTGTTATAAGACTAATTTATTTTGACGTACGTGCTCGTAACTCAGCCCTTGGTTCAAATCTGTAGGGTCGATCCCAGTTGTTGATGTATCGTGGTGAATATCCATAAGTTTCAGTAGACACTGAAAACCCATTTCGGTGGTTGACTAATATATTCTGTTCAATAAGCTCAATAAGACTGCGAGTTTACCTGGAAGATAACTGTATCCAGGCGAAAATATTCTTTTGCTCGGGTCTACGTCTTTGAATGGAGAGTAGTCCGGATCCGAAAATGTTTTGCCAAAAAAGTCCGGAAACTCGGTAAGAGCGCGAGTCGTTGGGCGCTTATAACAAGAATCGTCAGCTCGAATGTCGTCAGTGCCTAAATTTAAATGTTCGTTGAAGTAAGGCAATTTCACGTCACGGTAACTAAATTAAATGGACAGTACCTCTCAGTGCTCGCACATATGACTGCCAAAATTTGGCTTTCCTCGTTATGGGTTCGTGAAGACCGATCATCTCGAAGTGGTTCTTGTAAGACGTCTCACCGGCCATTTCACGAGCCATCTCAAGAGCTGTGTTAGAACGGCTAAAAAAATAGAACAACAATATATCAATGCAACCAATTCTCGTACATGATTCTTTAGGCAGTTTATTTTTCGTAATCCAGGAAAACCAGGTGAAATTGACACCACGAGCTTAGCGTCCCACGTATAGCGAAGTTTTCCAAGGAATAAGAGAAGCCGCCCAGATTAGCGGACACGATTTTCGCCCACACCAACGGCATTCCAAGAGAATGCCGATTTGTCTACTGAACCACTTATAGGCCACTGTGTGGGATTCGGGGTTCCATTTTTGGCACGTTGGCAAGTGTGAATTGGAGAGAAAAGAAATTGGAATTTCTAGAGCTCTTTCGTCCTTGCTGGCTGAGATAAAATTTAAATATTCGAGATTCAAAATTGTTTAGTATAATTCAAAGCACAAATTTGGTATTTGCGTGCAAAAATTTCCTAGCAAAATTTGGTCAAGTTTTTTAAAAGAAATTCTCGAAACCCCATAACTGTCACCTCACTATTGATTTGAAATTCTTTCACAATACGAAATCCGTATGTATAGCGCAATTAGCGAAAACAACATAAAAATAAAGACAGCTGCACCTTAATAATGACGAGCACAATTTCGATCTAACCAAATGATCTTCCTGAACGTTTCAATAACTTTAATTGTTCACCGATCGAAACCTTAGGGCAAAGTGGGCTGTCTTTGATTTGCAAAATTGGTTTTGAACTTACTTTGAAGGGCAGATTTCGTCTAGTCAGTGTGATGGTCTGAAGTCTGAATCAAGAAGAAGAAAGATCAAGCGTCGGTATAATGTTGATGAGGAAAATTCGCACGCGAGATCTTGGGGCTGGGCCAGGATAAAATCTAAAATTAGTTTTCCTGCAAGAGACATGGGACGGATGCGAATTTTGCTTCGTTTTCTGCTACATCCTCCTCACTACAGTTTTCGGGTATCTTGGGAAGGAACAACTCCCACATTAAGAATTTGATATGTGCAGCCCAATTTGGGCACAGGCCCTTTATCCTAATTTATCTCTTTCTTTCAAAAAGTTGGCTGACTTAAATTAAATAGGAGTTGGGATGGGTAGCTTCGCCCTACTTTGTTACACTGTTTCGTACAAAATGGCCGGAATTCATGACCAAGCTAGTTAGCCTAGTTAGTCTAGTTTCAGTCTAGCGTCATTCTCCAACTCCTGGTTTCATTTTCATTTGGAATATCCTGGTTTAGATTATCGAGATTTTAAGGTCAGGGTCTGAACCAACCAAACAAACCAGCAATGTATGCAAAACGTGGGTTTGATCCAAATCTGAAACAGCTGTCGACAAATTCGTTTGCAATTCAACACGCGATAGCATTAGCTATGTTAATGGTTTTTGAAGAGATAAATCACACCGAGAGAGCAAGCATTTCAAAATTTTAAAACCTTTCATCTCAAGTTTAAAATCTTGACTATTCCTTCACTTAAAACATGCCAGCCAAATAGTTCAGAGATCGGGAGTAGGTATTTATATTGGCAAGCAAAACTTGGGAACAAGCAACAACACTAAAAAGTAAATCCCGGGTCGACAACATAAAATTCTTAAAGTGCTTTGCTCTAATTTTACCCAAGGGATCAACGTTTTTTATTACTGAAAATTCTATTTATTGCATGCACGAAGTGCATACTATACAGTCTTCCCGTCCGTCTGGGTCGACTCTGGAGGTCGCAATGTTTGACCAATTCACTTGACAATTTGCAAGAATGTTCGTTAGGCCCCAGTTCTTCATGGGACTCAGGGTCATCAATTTCTACCCCCCAGAAGGGGTACATGTCTATTT
>JAQGCM010000284.1:0-29190 GCA_034699705.1 Hymenaphorura dentifera | reverse complement strand
GCTTACCAGAAGCGGAGGCATAATCTGGTAATAATCAAAATCAAGCGCTGCCAACTATACCTAACCATCTTATCCATGATACACGTATGCATCTCCTCCCATGTTAAAATTCTCTCATCTCCTCCCATGTTAAAATTCTCCCATCTCCTCTAATGTTAAAATTCTGTCATCTCTTCCCATGTTAAATCTGTCGCATATCCTCCCATGTTAAATCTGTCGCTTATCCTCCCATGTTAAATCTGTCGCATATCCTCCCATGTTAAATCTGTCGCATATCCTACCAGGTTAAATTCTGGCCATAGCCGCCCTTGTTAAATATCTCGGATATCCTCCCATGTTAAATTCTGGCCATAGGAACACAGGTTAAAATATTCTCATCTCCTCCCATGTTAAGATTTCCTCATCTCCTCCCATGTTAAGATTTCCTCATCTCCACCCATGTTAAAATTTCCTCATTTCCTCCCATGTTAAACTTAGCTCATCTCCTCCCATGTTAAAATTCTCTCATCTCCTCCCATGTTAAATCTGCCGCAAATCCTCCCAGGTTAAATCTGCCGCAAATCCTCACATGTTAAATCTGTCGTATATCCTCCCATGCAAAATCTGTAGCATATCCTCCCATGTCGGTCTTGGCAACTGTACAATCAGTCGAGGCTGGGCTTAATCTGTCCAGGCTCTTGTGGAGTCACTCCAGGCTGTCATACAATCAGTCCAGGTCGGGTTAAATCTGTCCAGGCGTCCGTACAATTAGTGCAGGCTGTCGTACACTCTATCCAGGCTGCCGAATAATCAGTCCAGACAGTCGTGCAGTCAGAACAGGTTGTCGTACAATAGGGTCAATCAGTCCAGACTGTCGGACTAACTGTCTACAGTCAAATTGTCTTGATATCTAATATCAAGGCGATATTCAGTAAAACTAAATCCTTCGGGCTGTCCCTCAGTCGCGACTGATTATTTATGGTCTGATTTTGCACTCGAAGAGTCGAACGTACAAAGAATCGCCTCCGTTTCTGTTTTCCTTTATATGGCGAATGCCTGAGTCATCTCTAAACCCAAACAACTTTGAAAACCTGTAAACTTTTTGACTGCGAATTGAATTCTGAATGGTTTTGATTGAGTTTGAAATCGTTTGAAACTTTAACAAATAATTCGAGTCAAGAACAGGTTTGTACAAGTTTAGTTTTGTACATAAAAGTTTTCCCTTGTATAGGGACTTTTGCAGTGCTAAGACCTGACAAACCATACATAATATGTAAAACATCCGGCCTATTGTTGTCAATCTGCTCTGCTCTGCTCACTCATCTTCCTACATTTTCATATTTTACTCCATTTCCGGTCGTTCATCTTCTATTATTTGCTGATGGAGCCAACCAGCCAGAGCCGGAACCCTGCAGCAGGAATTCGACGTCGACTTTTTGCTTCCACTTGTCAGCAACAATGCTTTGTGTTTCACTACATATTACAAAGTGCAAAAATACACAAACTACTCCTAAACACTCCAAAAAAGCTTAATACCCAATCAATCTCATGTTGATTAGTTTGCTTGCTCCAAACTCAGAAATGAAATATTTCACTTCCGACGATTAAAATAGTTCAGAAAACCTGAGCCTGAGTACTCTCAGGCATCAAGAATAAAGACAACTAAAAATCTGTTTGGTAGATTTGGCAAAATTTTTGCGGGATTTGAGTTCTCAAAGCCAAGCAGCTCTTCCACGTGCAGCAGTGCTTTGTTCGATTTCGATTCGCAATTCTGAGCAGCAGAGACAGTATCGCTTCGCTGCTGATCTGGCTGGGATGATGGATTTTGATTTCACGCTGCTGAAGCTCAAATGCATTTACTCATCCATGGACGCAATGGACGGAGCAATGCTATGGAATGGAATTTATTCCGAGAATTCATTTGAGCGTTTCGTGATACAAATTTAAGCGACAACATGACAGCCAAAAAAAATGAAAGAAAATCAGTGGACAGGATAGGACAGGACAGCGGACAAAGGATTGTCCACTGTCCACCTAGCTTAGAGGTCTAAGTCTAATGCAGGAGTGTGATTAGTGCGACGATTTGGGGATTTCTGGCTGAGTCATGCTCATGTCCACGCATGCATTGCACGGCACGGCAAGTCATGACACGATTTCTGATCATCCGTCCGTCCAATCGAATCAGATCATATTTCAAAAGCAAACTGACCCAAATCAAATTAGGTTTTTTTTTTTGGCGAGAGTGAGTTGAGCTAATCCACAAATGAAGGACTCATTCACGACGATCAGAATCAGAGGAGCGATGAGCGATGACAGACTCATGATTTGGCAGAAAATTTGATATGAAAATGAAATGTCTGAAATCTGGGCATTAGTAGTGTTTATTTGCACGATTTTGTACTTATTGCACGTGGTTGAGGGAACAATTGAACTGGCTGTGGGCTATTACTAGCGCGTCGTCCATTGTTGAACTTTTTCAACAATGGACGACAATGCCCATGTCCGCTGGCCCTGGCTCAGCTAGCGGACATGCAGAGCAGAGCTTCCATCAGTTTCCGCCAGGAGTCTCCACAAACGGCTACATTACAAGGGTATCCCCGAAACACTTACTGAATGAATGATCCTGATTGTCTTGAGCACAACAAATGTTTGCATTTAGAAAATTAGGAATAGTCGTGAAATTTTTTTCCATTCAAGATATTAAGAGTCAAAGTCAAACATGATTTTTTTTTCTCTAGTCAAATTTCCTTTGCTCGTTTCACAATACAATAGAATCCATGCACTGCACATGATCTCAAAAGTCTGTGGCTATTTTTGGACTTGAAAAATCGTGCAGCTCATCTCACTCTCATCAAGTTTCGTCAAGTCAAGTCTTTAATTCTGCACAATTTTTCGTGATGATATGCTGTGTTTTTTTGGCAAATGAACTGGCTGAGACTGACAATGAGTCTCCGTTGCCTTTTGTGCATGGAGTGCATCCTAAATCCTAACAACGAAAACGAAACGAACAAGTTGGTATACAAGTTGAAATTGACAGCGATTTTTGATAAATTAGTGAGAGCAAGAGTGACAATAATGCCAAAAATAAATGCTTCCGATTGAAATCAGCCTGATACTGATTATCGAATTTCGACTCGACGGACTCACTCTCGAAATCACGAGCTGAACACACAACATAAGCAAACGTAATTTCCCATTTGACTTCGACTTCGAATTTTTTTGGCAATTTGCAATTGACTTGAGTCGAGTCTTTATTTCATTTTTTATTTGACTGAAGAGTGTGTGAATGTCAAGTGGAATGATTGTTGCAAAAATTGTGAATGTGATGAGCCGCACAACAATCGAAAATGTATGTACTGGGCTCTTCACAAATCACAAGCATTTACACTACGTAAGATAAATTATACCCTGTAATTTTATCGGACACGACCACGACCGACTTGAGCACAACATTACATGTTACGTCGTTGGAGACCATTTTGCTTTACAAATTTTGCACCACGAAGTGCGGATCCGTCAGTTCAGATGAGGCCTTGAACTTTGGGCCAACTTCGAGTTTCGACTTTGAGTTCGAGCTTGTGATTAGTACAACAATCAGGACTCAGGACCGAGATCGCTTTAACAACAATGGAAATTCATGTACACGAGGCTCTACTTACCAAATTGTTGTGTTCAACAATGAAGAAAAAAAACTATGCCTATCATATTTCGAGGTGTTAAAAAAAAGCAAAACAAACTTCCTTTTCCTGACTTTGACTCCGTCACCTGAATGGTTTGGCTACTAATCCAATCAATTAATCAAAGATACACAATACACACATGCATAAATGTACATATAATGACGCATCGCATGACCAAGCCAATCTCATCTCAACAAGTTGAAACTTGAGCTTCCACTCTCAACAATGGCACGTAAGGACAACAATGAAAAGTCAAGAAAAGACAATCGAAAGTTAAATTAAGTAGCCGCCGCAGCGAGCAGCGGTCTCGTTTGAAGGATTAATTGCACTGCATTGCAAATTGAGACTCTATTATTGAAGTTCAAGTCAAATTTTTGCACCCTCAAGCCTTGGCTTGAATTGACTGACGCAGGTATGCATGCATAACTCCATTGTTCATTAATATTCTCAACCCGACCAACAATTAGCAAAAAAAAGACGATTTTTCGCGAAGCATTAACACGCCTACCTCAACCAATTAGATTCCACTTGGAAAATTATGTATAATATTTTTATTGTTTTTTTGAGCGGCTGGCTGGCCGATGAATTGTGAATTTGAAGACATGATCTGCTGAGTTGAGTTGAGTACGAGCAGCAGCAAAAACAACGACAACAGCAAAAAAAAAAGTTGTACATAATTCTTAAGTGGTTCATGATGCGATGATGGTCCTGTCCTGTCCTGTCCGATCCTGTCCAGTCCAGTCCAGTCTCAAGTTCTCAACTCGAGTGTGTGCAGATTGCAGATTGACAATGAAATGAAATGAGGGTCTGCCTGCCTGCTTGAGTTGAGTGTGTAATTAGTTGATTGTTGTCAGGCTCAAGCTCTAAGCTCAATGCCTAGATTTGTGTGCGTAGATCTCGGGATGAGATTATGACCAAGTAGTTGTTGTACAACCAGTCGTCTATAATTTTAATTGCTACGACGATTTTTAATTGTTGCTGTTTCTGATAGTCGATTTAAACGTGACGACATTAGGACATGACGGTAGGTACATAGGTGGTCCCGCAGGGTTGGTCGGCGGGTTTTAACTGACTTCCTGACTGAATTTTTTTCACGGCAAATTGCAAATTTGTAAAATGCTTCAAAATAGTTCAAAGTCTTACTAGCATTCGATTTCTGTCTTCTTTTTTGCTAGAATGAGTGTCAAATTCTTACTCGGTTTGAGTATTTTGCACAAAAGGAGAAAAATGCTGGAATAAAATATCATAAAATACCGCAATTCGGTTGTACTTTGTAAGAATTCTGCATAACTTGGCATCCTAATGTTCAAATCAGTCATTCGAAATGCACTTCCGCATTCCCGAGTGCTCATTTCATTGAGTTTGTCACAAACCTCAAAATTTTCTGATATATCATGCAGCAGAATAGCAGGAATCTGTTCTGTCGTCCGGTTAAAAAGAATAGATTATTGGAGTGTGAGTTCACTTTTCAAGTTCCGGTTCCGGTCCAACCAACAATAAATTATTGCTCTGGTCGCGTTGCGTTGCAAGTGTCAGAGAGACGCGCGGGCCCACCAAGATCCTTCTAGGATGATTGCTTGGATTACAATTACTGCATTTCAAGTATGTAACGTTCTTCATTCTCCTTTCTTGATGATGGACTCCAGAGGATAATATCATGCAACAACATGCAAACACTTGGCGTGTCAGGTGGCTAATTTGTTTAATTTGAGGTCGGGTGTGAGTTGTACAAATGAGTGAGGAAACACGTCGTTCACGAGCCACTCGCCACTCCACTGCCTGCATGCCTGCATGGCCAAATCCATGTCCTTCATTATGCAAATTCTTAGGTCATTCATCTCCCAATAAACACACAAGTCGCACAAGTGCAAGTGCAATTATGTAGCTCCGCTCAGCTCCTGAATTCCCGCACATTTTTCGGGGGCCAATTAAAAAAATTGCACCGGCAAAAATTCCGGCACCGAACAAACCAAAAAAGCCGAAATAAAGGCAGGGACAGGAAGTACTAGAAATGGAGTTAGATTCTTGTATCTAAAAAGCATGGGCAGCAAAAAAAAAATTTAAATTGAAAAATTTGTTGGATTGTTGCGTTGATTTTTTTTGTTTCTTTTTGTGAGCAGAATAATAAAAATGGGATTTAATTATTGTTGAGCGTTTGTGTAGTGCAATGCAAGAAAGCAGTGGAAGAGCAAGGGAGCCGAGCCGAGCGAATAAAAAACCCGTTCTTTAATCAATTCACGGTTGACTTGTGAAATAATTGATACGACTGTGTGATGTACATAATCATAATTTGAGCCGCTTCATACCCGCCGCACCTTACATCACATCTTATCTTCATCTCAATTCTCCACTTTGCATTCCTTCAAATTTCCTGTGTTTTCTTACGTATTCTTATAAGATGACAGAAGTCTCTAGCAGCAGCAGCAGCTGATCTCTGAGATTGACATTGACACGGCAGTAGGAAACGACTTGCGACTCCGACTGACTTGCGATTGATTAGTGAAAACAAAAACAAGGTTTTTTTAAAAATGAAAATGATCTGAAGGCACAGAAGGTTCTAGTTCTTATCTCACCTCTCAATCGTCAATCGAGTCGAGTCGAGTCGAGTCTCTCTGCTTGACTACTTACTTGGCCAAACTTCATTTGAGCTTCGTTTTCATGACTGCGAATAATCCTCATTAGCACTTTTGACAAGGGAGGGTTGGACAAAATTAGGGGACATTTTAATCGGTATTGTTAGCAAGTGTTGTATGCTAAATATTTAGAGCTGGCCGCGTCATGCCGAGCCGACCCGGAGTGAAAAAGCGTAACATTTAACTAATAGTACAATAAGGCTTTGGATCCGAGCCTTTTCCCAACCCCTGCCTCCCGCCTGCCTGCTCAGGAATCTGCAATGAATGAAAATGTTGATCTGACGAAATGAAAAATTGTGGCTCTCTTGGCCGGTTGGTTGGCTTGGTGAATTGTGCTGAGGAGATGAGGTAGCATTCCAAGATCGTTTTTCATTTTGATCTCTTCCAGCCTTCCAGTCAAATTATTTTCTTCCCATGACGTCCAGCATTCATTTCATTTTCATTTTCATTTGATTGGCCACACATTTTTTTTTAGTCATCTCATCTCATCTCATGGCATCTCATGGCATGGATGGCTGAGATGAGAACAAATATTTTGCATATTTTTTGAATTGTTTGATTTGATATGCACTTGAGGGTCGTCAAGAAGTCAAAACTTGATTATCATTCTCCATTCTTTCCTTATAGCCGCCTGCCGGCCTTCCTGTGGAGATGAGCCAAGTGCTCCGCTGGCCTGTCGAGATCCAACCAGCGACCATTTAATTTGTAATTTACTAAATTGCAAATTCACACATTTATTTGCTTTGCGATTTTGCAAAGTTGTAATTTACAATTTTTGCAAAATCCTTCACCTTAGCACGGACGGCATGGACGAACGCAACGCACTGTCTGTGCCATAAATCCCATGGCATGATGGCATTGGCACATTTCACATAATGCGAATTAATTTTTTTTTTTGCATCCTCATCTTCAAAAATTACTTTTGCGTGATATGAAGCAATAAAATTTCAATTGACTGTCTTGTCGCCTGGGAGGCAGTGCAGTGCAATAGAAAAAATTCATGACTCTGGTCCTTGCCTTCGTGTCGTGTCGTGTCATGAGTGCGAAAAAATCTATTAATCCCTTGTTGGATTTTCTGAATGAATGTGGCCAAGAATTTGACAATTAATTTGCAAAATGGTCGTCGTCAGAGTCTTGTCATTCTGACCGACTTATTGGCGAAATTTAATGTTTTTGGTAGAGCTGAGAGCAAAGAGCCCTTGGGGGGCAGTAGTCGCAGTCCCAGTCGCAGTTGTCAAGTCAAGTCAAGGTCAATCAAGTATAAATTACAAATTACAAAGTGAATAAAATAATCAAGTCAGAGTCAGAGTCAGATCGAGGGGCATAAATGTTGAGGACAAGGCAAGGCAGGGATGCGGATGAGGCACGATTTACAAGAGCTACTAAATACTCAAATACTCGAATACAACATTTTTAACGACCAAACAAACTCTTGTTTAAATGCTTGGCTCTTTTGATAAAACAACAAGAAATCGTAAAATGGTAATTTGGGCCTATTTACACAACCGAATCCATGTATTTTGCTCCTCAGATAGGAGTAATTAATAATTACATACGCATTTATTTTATTGTGCAGCTGAGGACAAGCAATTTGGCTGCCAAAAAAAAATTAGTCAAAAACAGGAATTTCGTGATTTGTGATTTTGATCTTGGTCAATTCTCTTTCTTGTCTCAGATTTTAATCTTCGCGAAGATTCAGAAGTGTAGTCGAGTCGAGAGTTGAGCTCATATTTTGACTTTTTTCATAGGTTTGTGAAATATTTCACTGCAAAATAGAACATAGTCAACGGATTTTGTTTGCAAAGATGACGACGTTCTTATTGATGAGATCAGTTTTTTTTTATTCATTTTGTCCAATTAATAGTACATACAAAAATATGCAGCAGGTATACTTCCGTACACCTGAGACTTCAGGTGAGGTCCTGTCCTGGGTCTTCCCAGCCAGATTGTGCAATTTTTTTTGGTGTGCCACTTTTGCTGACACGAGAGTCGAGCTGGCTGAGGAGGAATTGATATTGATGTGATTCGTTGGGCATTTGATTGTTATCATTGATTAGGAATGTTCAAAATGAGTCCTTATAAGGAGTCGCTCGCTGCTCATTCACTCGCTCGCTCGCTCCGCTCAAGTTCACGTTCAAGTCCACGTTCAAATTCAGAGTCCGTCAGATTGTACATAATTGTGGTTGTAAGTTGTAATAGTAAAAAAGAAAAAAAAAATGAATTGCAAATTGCAATTGATGAATGAGAATAGAAATGGAGAGGGAAAGATTCATACATGCATCTGAAATCTGAACTGAAAGATGAAAGATGCCACGCACTCCAGCTCAGCTCCAGCAGCCAGCCATTCGCTCTTCATGCAAAAAAAATTATGAAGAGTTGCTCAAATTATGATTTGGGACTGATTGCCACTACTGGGACTGGGATCCAATCCAAGGCTATCAATCAACTCTTGCATTTTTTGCAGCTTTTTGAATGTCAACTTTACTCTTTTGACTAAGTCGTCAAGTGTCATTTTTGTAAACGAGGATTTCAAAAAAAAAATTAAAGAAAATAAATACGATTCGAATCGAGTTGTCGTCCGTAGCTCTGGGCCGAGCTCTGACTGACTGACTGAAGTCAATTACAAACAAACCACTCAATACTTTCTCAGAAAAATTTAAAATGCTATAAGAAGAGACGACCGGGTGTCCCAAAAGTCATTCCTCATATTTTCGGGGGTTTTGGGACATTACTGTATATAGTTAAATTTAAATTCGACAAAAGGTGGCAAACTGATCAAACTTGGTCTTTTACATATTTTGTGAACGGAGAGTTTGCTAATCCAAAAATATGTGGATTACGAGTACGATCTTGGACATTTTTTTAGCTTCTGGAGCTGGAACACTGGCAGCATTGAGCGCTGATCGTTCGCTGGCAGAATTCACCGATATTTTGCGGAATTTTTCATTCAGTTGCAGATTGCAGATGAGTTGTTGCTCTCCAATTTCAGAAAGAAAATGTATTATTGCAAACAGTTTCTGCTTCAGAGCAGAGCAGCCGCGCAATGCAATAGCAATCATTGGATTTGTTTTAATTGTTGTGTTTGAAAGGAAATGAATTCGATAGGATGATCCATTGCTAGTCTTATTGTTGCCATATTCAACAATGTGGCTGTTCGATAAATGAACAAGAATTTGCAGCATTCATTCCAACTATCTTTATTCTCAGACGACCAATTAGACCTTGCAAAAATAAATACGAACGCTACGCACGGCCACTCTGAGTTCACGCATGACGTCAAGTTCTGTTCAGAGAGAACAATTAAACAAACATTGTACTGTACGCGCTTAGATCCCAAATATGCATGGGCTAAGGCTGCTGCTCCAGAGCACCACAACAATGCCACAACAATGCGAAATTGCGAATTTTGATTGTTGCAGAATTGAGGAAACAATGAATGTATTGAATGTCTTCTTTCCCACAAACGTTTAGCAAAAATAATCACAGGCAGGCAGGCAGGCAGGGATTTAATTTGGCATAAAATAAAAGTTTGCATTTCAGTGCGGTGCGGTGCATTGGATTGGATTAGATTGCAATTTTTTCTCAAGAATTCCATTTGATACTGCAGTGGAGTGCATCCGTATCATAATTCAATTGTTGGACTGCTGACACTGCTGTGCTGTGGTGTGAGTGTGAAGGAGAGTACGTAACCTTGGTAACCTTGAGGAAGTATTTAACGTTGATACGTGCAGGCATGCATTCATGGCTACGCCGTCGGTGTGTAATTGTTGCGCTTTGGCCAAAGTAATTGTTGGATTTAATTCTTGTGCGTAAGCGTAAGTCTTGTAAGTGTTCAAGGAACTGCAAAAAAAAACTCACAATCGCAAGTTGCATGCTTCATCTACATATTTGAGATTTGGTCGTAAATCCTAACAAGACAACTCGTGACAAAAATGAGATTGAGATGAGGACGTCAATTAGACAAATAATTGCAGCAATGCGCAATGCAAAAAAGCAAAAGCCATCAAACTCCGGTACCGGAAGTACATACGTTTGACTTTTGAGACGAGACGAGAGCCCTCGTTAAGTTTCCTGGAAATTTCAGCAGCGCACAACACAAACACAACAATTAGTCCGAAAAACGACGACGACGACCAACAATTTGGACAACAATGCATGCCGGTGCGGCGTTGGTCGCGTCGCGTCCTCCCCCGCTTGTCTCACGTCAGCTGCATGCTCTTGTGAAATTGAAACAATTAACTTTTTTTAATGGGCCAATTTGTGCAGCTGCAGCAGCTCGTGCTTCGTGATGCACCGCACAAATTTGTCATTTTGTGACTGACTTTGCGTTGGGATACGGCGAAGGCAATGCAGTTTAGTCAAACTAAATACTTAATGATGAGGAACAACAATCAACAATCTTTTATTGCTGTTGCGAATTTGAGCGCGGCGCAGCGTACAATTTTCTTTGCAAATTTTCTAAACCAATTTCATTTCATTTGAAGACGAGGCAAGACGCGATCGTTAGTTCGCAGAATGTTTGGTCGAGTGAATTAAATTGTTGACATTTTGCAAATTGCTGCACGAGAATCTTCTCGACTAAAAGTTAACGACTCTTGCTCCTGCTGCTTGCATTCGCCCACTTTTTAAGACGACTTTCCCTTTCAGCAATCAAAAACCGTGCGAGTTTTGTAGCTCTGTGTTCTTTCAAAATTTCAAATACATAACAAGCATAGAATTTTGCATGCACTGCACATGTACATAGTGCAGTGCAGTGCCCAATTGCAAATTTGTGCAAATTTGCAAATGCCCGAATACTGTACTGTACATGCACATTCTGTACACGAATTTGGCACAAGTCTCGAAAAAATGTCATTGCATTGTTACCACGTCTTCGCTTCATCTTCGTCTTTCCTTCGACTGCCACGATGAACAGAATGTGTGGTAAAAATACCAAGTCGATTGTTGATTGTCGATGGATTCGATTCTTGGTCTGTCCCTTGCTGCTCGTGCTCGCTCAGCTCAATCTTCTTGAGAGTTTTTCATTGTCACGGTGGTGACAATGACAATGAGAAAATGACATCTCGTCCAGTCACCAAACGACGCATTTTTTCATGTAGAAAGTGAGAGAGTCAGGCAGGCAGACAGGCTGAGACTCGATTAGAAATTCCACTCGCGGATTAACAATGAATGTACCAAAAGAGTCACGAAAGGAATTCACTCAAGAATCGGCAGCACCTGCACCTGCTTAGCCCAGAAAAAAGGCCAATTTAATTAATTCTTGTTGGATCAGATTTTCAAATAGCAAATGCAAATGCCACCTCACCCAATCAAATGCTAATTACTAATTAAAAATTGTACCACGTGGATAGCATGCTTGCTCTGCTGGATCATGAGGGATGAGGATTGAGGATCATGCATGGGCATTAGATGCTTCATCAAATTCTAATTGATACCTCGAATCTGTGACGACCAGTCTTTTTTTTTGCAACAATTGCAACTTGTACAACAATTACCATGCATGATTATTGTTGCAAATTGAAAGCTATTAGTATTTTTGTTTAATTAACGTGCAACACAGCCTAACAACAACAACAACAACAATAATAAAACCCGTCCCAATCTTGGATTCGTCAGTTAGCTAAGCTAATCTGAGCTAAAATCTCAGCTCATCTCGCAGAATAGCTGAGCAGCTGAGTCTGAATCTCATTAGAATTCTGGTCCAACTGGATTTTTGCCGATTGCTGAATGCTGACAATGCTGAGTCGAGTGCCGACCACTTACAGGTAGTGTCGTCGTCGTCGATGCGATGAGCCTGAGTTCATTTAATGGAAAATTAAATGAACAATTAACATGTGGAAAGAATCCAACGTGCAGTCAGTCTAGTCACACCCATAAATAATTAATTTGCAATTTACACAACTGCAAATGTCAATTTGGAATTTATAGGCTTTTGTGAGTATTGTGAGTCCAATTTTTACGCGTTCTTCGCAAGTTTATTGGAAATAAATTACAGTGGATTTCTGGATTTGAAATGTGCACTGCACTGTGCAATTAATTTCTTGGGGGAGCATCGCATATTACAATGTCAGTGTCAGTGGAATGAGTTCTTCTGTCGCGGTCGCGGCTCGGCTCGCAACTAAATGACTCAATTGGCAACATTTTGCTAATTTTTTTTTGCACAGATGAGTTGCTGCACTGCACTAGCAAAATAATCGTGGCTAGTTTTTAGACAACTTTTAGAATTGCACCAGGCTCAGCCACCAGCATCAACATTGGCATTCAGCAAATTCAGCATGGATCACTTGCTGCAGGCAGGCTGGCTGGCTGCGAGTCAGTGCAATGTTTGGGGTACTAGTCGGCCGCGTGGGTCGAGACATGAGACCAGTATCGTCAAATACTTCAGAGTGTCGACACCGTCGACACGACACGGCAAGCTAAACCACCAGCGATCAGCAACAATCGACAATTTGTTCGAGTCAACAATCGACTATCACTACTCGATAGTTTGGAGAGTCGTCGTCGAACCACAAGTTTTCTCGTTTCATTTCATTCCAATCAATGAAACCGATTAGGATTACGATTACGATTGTTGAGCTATTTCGACCGATTGTTGTTTAATTTGTGGATAAGCTCCCACCTCCTGAACTCATTCAATTCAATTCCATTGTTGGTTTTGGTTCTGAGTTGTGAGTTTGAGCGTCGTCTGTGTGGAATTGAATCCCTGCCTGCCCTAACTATTTATTTGATTTGGGTTGGATTCATTCTCTGGGAGGCAAAATAAACTAAAGTAAACTAAACTGGCAAACCAGCCAACCATCCAGTCGTCATTCACTCCAAATCCTTCCCAGCTGAGCTCCTCAACTCAACTCAGCTCAGCTCCATGTGTGCAAATATTTGCAAATTTTGCAAACTTTTTTTGCAAATGGATTAGTTGAGTGCGAACAGTGTGGAATTTAGGCTTTAAGGTGTCAATAATAAATTGACTACGCTGCGTTGTGCAGTTTTTATTTGCGAGAGTATGGAGTAGTGACAGTTTGCAAGTTTAGTTGGAGTCGGACAGATCTGGACGGTCCTCGACTGACTGAGATCGACATTTGAAATCTGCAATTTCTGTAAAGAATTTGCACAAGTTTTTTTTGCATTCTTCAGTTTCAATTTGAATTAGTATAGTGCTGAAGTGAAAATTTCACACGTTACTGTTGCTACAAATGTGGAAAGGAAAGCCTAGCCAGCCATCAATCAATAAGAATGAGTTGAATTTTTGTTTTGTTTTTGGTGGACTTGATTAGCCCTCTAATTAATTAAATTCGAGTGCTAATCAGAAAAAGAAGAAGGAAACGAGCAGGAAGGAAATCTTTTAGAAATGCTCGCCGTATACTTTGAGCGGGTATGTGGATCTTTGTTTGCAAAATGTTATTTTCTACTAATTAACTTAATTAAAAAAAATTGCGTTCGGAGAAGATAAGATTTTGATTCAGACATCAGTCTGTCAGTCGTCAGTGTTGAATGAATTATTTAGTGGCACGCTGGCAAATTGCGAATGTAATGTGCAAACCTCTATATCCGGCCCTAATTAGTTAATTAGCTAATTAAGTCTTCTTATAATTTAATTAGCCCAGCCGTCTAATAATTTAATTTGGGGAGCGTCGGCATGGAATATGGACATGGCATGGCGTGACATTGACGACTCTTAACTTTTGCCAATTTAAGCATTTGGCATTTTTCATTTTTAGTAATCTGCTGCGTTTGACTTGCATTTGTATGGATGGATGGATTTTGCGAACATTGTCAATCTGAGTCATCATTTGAGATTTGGCCATGACATTCAAAAAGTACTTGCACTGCACTGCAAGAAAACCTAGAAGATCTTCTGCATGTGTGCTAATCCTCTGCATACATGTGTGCGAATTGCGAAAATAATATTTGGATTATTTTCGCGAGTACTTGATATACAAGTGCAAATAATTTGCTATGGATTTGTTTCTCTCGCAAATCCTTGTCCTTGTCATATGTCATCCATCCTCTTAGAACTAAAAGTACTCCGATCGATCGCGCAACCAACCCAATGCTTGCAATTAATTGATCTGGAAAGATCAAGGTTTCTGAAATATTTCACTACTGCTCTCGCTGCCATGAAATGGAAAAGTGAAACATTTTACTTTAAATGCCAATCAAGTGCAAAAAGTCGAAACCACCCTACCCTTGCCTTCCTTCATCCATTATCCATTCAATTCAGCATTTGCGAATTTGCAAAACTGACAAACCCACGTGTACGTGTCTGACTTGACATGACTCTAACTAACTTAAGTTTGCAGCAACGTAGTTTAGTTAAAAACTTGAGCAAAAAAAAATTAAAGTTAAGCGACTAGTGACTAACCGACTAACCTTGCATGCATTGCGACTTCGAGCATCTCTTGACACTTGACACGTACCACGTACTTACTTAACTGGCCTCGTGAGATAATCCTCCTCTAATCTTAATTACGCCTTAATCTTAATCTCAACTAAATCCTCCAAAGTTAAGTAAGTCCACATATTCTTTCTTCTTGAGCTGACTTGTTTTTTTTTGGCAATTTTGCATGTTGACTTAGCAGTTTAGTGTGTGAGTTTGAGGTGGTTGTCGTCACATTCGCGAGTCGCGAATCGCGAACTTCTCTGCTCTATTTTTGGCATTGAAAAATGGACCAAACTCACTCATCTGGTTCTTTAAACTTTGGCTTTGACTTGAGCTCTGTCTGTCTGTTTGTAGTCACTCATCTCATTTCATCTCAGCCTCAGCACCTCACTCTTCGCCTTCGTTACGTTCTGTGAGCTAAGTATTCCAAGATGAACAAAATTCTAAACAAAAATTTGTGCCAAAACATTTTTTGTGAGGTGAAAAAAAAATGGTAGCACCACTTGAGCTTCTGACAAAGTTAGAGGTGTGGTCTGCTCTGCTCTGCGGTGACTCTGACGCGACGCGTGTTATCCCTTAAACGTGAATATTTATTTGCGGCAGTTTTTCTCTCTTGAATGCATGCAAATCTGCAAAAGCAAACAAAAATTGTGTTTGGGCTTTTTTTTGGCTGCTTTAACGTCTTGGCATTGGCTTGGCATTGGCCATGGAAATAATGGCATTCAGGACAGGGCTGCAAATATTTTTAGAATTTTAAATGAATCAGGAAATAAGTACTGTCTCTTGTCTAACTAGATCACTTTCGCTAATTGACTATTGCGATTTGCGGCTAATTAGCAACAGGTAGAGCAAATAAAAGAGAAAGAGAGGTGTGGTATGGTCTAGGGGGCAGTATAGGAATTTAGCAGTGAAATATTTCACTGCAAGGCAGAGTCAGTTGACATTTTTGGAGTCAACCATTTCACCAACTAATGTATGTATTGAGAAAACGCTAAATTTGAAAAGTGCAGTGATAATTAATTTTACGTATAATTACGACTGTCATGAATTCGAAATTCTGAATTCGGGACCGAGTCCATGGGACGAATCCCCAGGCATCATAATCTTGGAAGACAAAATTCATACCTGATTTTTTTCCCCAAGATGAAGAGAAGAGGAAAGCTTGTTCGAAGGGGCCGTCGTCGATGAAGGGTAATCAAAATTAGCTAAACTTGACATTTAGGCAGGCTAAGAATAAGAATATCAAAAGTAGGCTATTAGGTATTGTCGAATTCCTTCAGGATGGGCAGCAATTAGTCCAAATTAACTTATTAATTAGACAAAAAAGTTTATGTTAAACTTAGCCAAATTGAAACTGTCGCGTAAAAGTTTAATAAACAAACTGAGAATGGATGGGGTTGCTGAAAATACTTGGACTGTCTGTCACTTTTGTCGCACCATTCGCATCTCATTCACAATCGCGGTGGAGAGTGGACAATAATTGCATTGGACGTCCTTAATGATAATTTTGAGACGGGGGGCGTTGGGCGTGAAGGCTTCTTGAGTTATGTCGAGTTGAGTGGTGTAAGTTGAGTCGCGTGCCAACCATTTGTCAATTTGACACTCAAAAAGCTCAAAGCTCACCTGCAATCTGAGTGTCTGAGTTTATGAATGAAATGATTTGGTTATGCAATAAAAATGTGAGTGGACTGTCCACTCGACGACTCGGGCTCTGCTCTGGTACGATGCGATCCTCGGCTCGATTGTCAAGATCAAAGTTGTAAAAAAAAAGTTCTCAACAAACACAACCGCGCCTTGGCTGGCGTGGGAGTCGAGTCGAGTCAGATTTACATGTCGGTCATTTTGCCACTTTTGAGTTTTGACTGCCCAATTATACACCTGAATTACGCAATGCAAATGCAATGGTATTAGCTACTGTCAAATTTCTGTCAGCAGCACGATTCCAGGTTGCATTCGCACATTTTGCCCGGGTAATAACTCAAAGTGTGGATTACATAATCGTAGAGTCGGGTAATTAGCTACAAATTTCGGCCAAATCAAGCAGGTGCAGCACAATTTCATTGCATATGTTTGAACTATGAACGTGTATTTGGTTCTAAAGTTTGCACATTGATTTTGCTCAACGAGTCAAATTATTGGACTGGAAAAGAGTCTCTCCTTGATGAAAAAATGAAGAAGGTCAGGACAGGACAACGTCACGTAAATTTGAACAAAACGCAAAGTGTGTGTGCTCTGTTTTGTGCGAATCTCCCAATTAAGGTCTAAATTAGGTCAAATTTAAGTAGCAGTAGCGATAGCCGAGCAAGATGCAAGGCCAACCCTCAAAAATTGCGAATATTTTGGCAATGTATGATTTCGTGCGTGCAAAAATGTCTTTTTTTTTGCAAAAAAATTCATTTGGCCAAGGCCATGCATGCCAGAGAAATTCGGGTTGAATGAGCCTTCCTTGCATGCATTGTACTGATTGTACCTTTTTAATCGACTTCCGGAATTGTTTGCTTTTTTAATAATCTGTGATTTGAGCTGTTGCGTTGGTTGGTTGGTTGCTGGGCTGGCCTGGCCGGAACAACAAAAAATTCGCAAACATTTTTATTATTGCAATTTTGGCAGTTGTCTCACTAATTGGTGAAACTCGTACAAGCTCATGCATGCATGCAAAACAGACAGACAGACAGCTCTGCACACAACAATAGGCCGACCAGTGCTGGCAGTGCTGCGCTCCTTATTGACGTTCTACCCATTTGACAATTTGGCTCTGTCTGTTTTTATTTTAATTTGATTGTTGTTCCAAACTGACGACTCGACTGAGTTGTTAATTGTTAACAAGAGTTGAATGGATTTCCTGTCGACTCGACTCGACTCGACAGGCGGGTTGAGGTTAACAGTCTTCAGGCTCAGGCTATAAAAATAAATCTGCTAGATAATTCATTCTACTTAATCTAATCGCGTAGCAGGCCCTAACAAGTTGTGTTGTGTTTGGCTGGCTGGCTGCTTAATCTAATCCGAAAAAGTCCAAAAATAGACAACGACGAGAGGCAAAGGCAAAGATCTAATTGTTGAGCACTTATCCACCACTTAAGTGGATGCGATGGCTGAGTAATGAGAGTTATGAGAGGAGAGATCATTGCATTTTCCATCGTCTCGGCTCAATGCAATGCAATGCATTTGATGAGAGTACTTTTTGAGATTTAATGTGTTTATTTTTGTAACGACAACTTATAGCCAGAAAAAAATTAGCAACGCAGTTACGGCACGGCTATAAGGGTTGAGATCTAAGCTAAGCTAAGACAGGCAGGCAGGCACCATCATCGGCATGGTGAACTTGACTCGAGTGCCGCAGCCATTGCATTGACTGCATGCAGTTGGAGTTTGAGAGCAAATATGTAATGATGAATTTGTGGCAAAAAAAACTATCAACTTTTCTAAGGTCAGCGTCCTTATCGGTCATGACATGAATGACATGACATGACATGACATGAGCTGTTTGGAGATTAGATTGATTTGTCCGAGCTTGATTCATTTTTGGGGGGCAGTGGTGAATTCGGGGTTTCGGATTTTGATAAGATTTGTTTGGATTTTCGACGAGTCGATACGACACGCAGTCGATTCGATTCAAATTTTGGTAGGAAGGTACATAATGCCCAATTTCCTGGCTTTTAGCTTAGCCAGCCGGTCCAACTTATATTTGACGAAACCTTGCTGTTGATTTTGATTTGGATGACATTTTTTTTTAACGCCGTTGCAGTTGTAAGAACAGAGTCGTCGTTCTCCTCCCTCGTCATGTAAAGTCCAACGACTTGTTACTAAATTTAACGGCCGCATTGCCATTACCCCGCCGTGTGTTTATTTGACAATTTCCAAAAGATTTTTATTACCATGTTTCCGTCAAATCGTAAAGATTTTTCGCCCTGACTTCCCCCCCCCCCAGCACCAGCTTCTATTTATTTGCATGCAGCTACAAAATGCTACAAATTCCCCGAACCGGAAATGCATACATCCTTAATTTAATTGAGGACCGGAAGTTGCCGAAGTCATGACTAAATTCGTGCAAATCACAGCAGCGACAATTTTGAACGACGAAATGAGGACAACGTCTATGTTGTCGGCCTTTGCGTGTCGTGTGGTCGGTCGGTCCTTCAGTTTGACACGTTTTCGTTTTAGTGCAGATTTCAATAACATTTGAACAATTAAATTTAATTTCGGGAGCCGGTGAGCGGTGAGAATTACATTTTCAAGAGTATTATATTTCCAGGAAATGACGAGAGACGACTTGACGACAAGTACTTGAATTCAAAGCATGCCGACAGACTGCAACCGCAAATGTCAACTTTTGAAGGAAAGTGGGTAATCGGTAGTCGGTAATTTGAGCTGATCGTTGATAATTGTTGTTGTAGTACTTTGCAGTTTTTTTTATTCCAAGTCAAAACCACGACCACGTCCTTGTCCACGTCCATGACATTATTTTTCAGCTACAGAATTTGCGACTTGCGAGCGATAGGATTTGTGAGACAATTTTGCAGTAAAATATTTCACCAAATATCGAAATGTGCACCGATTACCGAAAGAGATAGACCCGTTAGGCATTGGCATTGGCATTTAACGAGTCAAACGGTATTACCGCTTCACTTATCATAAATAGGAAGCCAAAAACCTATGAATAAGTCATAAAAATATTTCACTTTGCTTTGTTTAATGTATTTCCTGATGTTTAAAAATCAAAATTAAGTCATTACAGACTAGCACAGCACAGCACAGCTAGATCCGGCTCATAACATGCTCAATTACTATTTTGCCAATTGCCACTGTCAGATTTTGCAAACCCAAACACCCAGCTTGCTTCAGCTAAGCTAATGAACCCACTAATTACTAGCAGAGAAGGATAATGCAAATTTGTAAATGCAATGCAATGCAAATATGCAAATATCGCATTCGAATCCATCGCAGTCGCAGATCGCATTCCAAATTCGCAATACAAATACGTAGGAATATGAACGACCGAAAGTTTTGGGGACTTTGAACTGCAATTTCAATTTCAACGCTATGCTTTGCTGTGCTGTTAGCATTTCGCCGTAAAAAAAAAAGAGTGACCATTTTTCAGGTAGGTACGCATTAATTAGGTACTTAACCAAATGTTGTCACTTGTCACACTTTGCGAAATTTGACTCTACTACTACTACTGTTGACTGTGGTGGACATTGGAGGGACAACAAAGAGAGAAAGCACTCAGGACTAGGACTAGGACTGGACTAGGACAGAGCAGCCAACA
The DNA here is from genome assembly GCA_034699705.1 of Hymenaphorura dentifera. Classification (NCBI taxonomy): domain Eukaryota; kingdom Metazoa; phylum Arthropoda; class Collembola; order Poduromorpha; family Onychiuridae; genus Hymenaphorura; species Hymenaphorura dentifera. Next base: position 9,255 of record JAQGCM010000284.1, on the reverse strand, counting down.
ATTAAATTTTGTAAATGCGAAACGCTTGGCTATTTTTATCGACTGTTTGAACAAACTCTGAGGGCCGCAGCATCTGCACTGCAAACAAAAACAATAGACTTTAACTACTTATTTTAACTACTTACTTTAACTACTTCTTAATTACTAATTTGTACAAACTTTTTCTACTTTTTATTTGCTGCTGCTACGAAATTAAGCAAACTATAAAAACGAGAGCTTCAAACTTTCAAATGAGACTTTTAAAGTTGAGATTTGAGATTGACGAGTGACGAGTCATTCATTGCTCGTGCAGTGCAGTGCATAAGATGAGATGAGATTTCAAATTTTAAGTTGTGTCTGATGTCTGTCTGAGCCTCAGGAGTACACACAAAAATCGCGTAATTCAGTCGTTAAATTTGATCATCTCTTTCTGGCTACTTCATTATTTGTATTTTGTGTATTTTGTTCTGACTAGTAAAAGAAGGAAAAGTAAGTCAACAGAAAATGTCAAAGACAGAGAAGAGACAATAGTGCAAAATTTGTCAAATTTGCAAATAGCACATTGCAGCAGTGGCAGTCCAGGCAGTCGTGGCTGTGGCGGCACACAAAAAGCGAAAGGGATTTATTTGTACCTTGAGCAATTTAATTAACGAGGTGATGAAGATGAAAGTAGCGTCAAAGTGCCGCCATCGCCATTCTGCCTGACAAATTAGCTCAATTTTGGCGACCAATTCTGAGTTCTACTGCAAAAGAACACATGGAATTTTCAATAATTTTGATACATTTTGCGTTTCGCAATTTTAACATCTATGACAATTGCTGGGCCAATTCTCACAGAGCAGAATTGGTAGGCTTTTTTTTTGTGAAATTCAGTGAAATTCCGTGCAAAAAAAGTCTACAAAAGTCTTGAGAAAAACATTTCGCAAAGGAAAAAATAAAAAACTCGTGGCCGTGCATGGCCATTACTATGTATATTACAATGTATTACGCACTTAATTTTTTTCCTTCTAAACCAGAACACACATTATCCCAAAAAAAAATTCGCAAAGTTTTTGCCAATTTGTAGAGCAATTTATTAGCAACAAGAGTAACGGCGACGTGTGAATAAATTGGACACAATTTATCCGCCTCCCTGCCCCTGCCCTGCCATACTACTTTTTTGCGCACTCATCTGGATTTGCGAATTGCGAATTGGATGGACAAGACAGGACACACTACGAACAAAAAATCTGCAAATCTGCTACTCTGCCGTTTGCATTTGCTTTTCCATTGTGAAATTGGGATTGCATCGCATCTGTAATCTGCATGTGTGGCTTATTAATAAATTATTAAATGAGACTGCATTAATTCACACTTGCAGAGCAGAGCAGAGCCAACAATGAAATCGAGCGCTGCGGCGGCTGCGACAATGACAGTGAAATGCGGTAGTGTTCCTTACATTTAATTACAATTAATTAGAATAGATTAAAGTCTCATTATTCCGCCAGGCCTAAGTGCCTTGTTAATTCTTTTCCTGCCTGGCTGGGCTGCAGAAAAAATAGCCGGAATTCGATAGTTTTTTTTGCCAAGCAAGCAGTGCTATGACTTAGTGTGAGTTTGAGTAAAGACTGTGACCAAATTTGGAATCCCAGAAGGTCATCCTTTGTTACAAATTTCTTTAATTTTTTTTGTGCGCTAGTGACTAGCGTCTGTTGCTTTTATGCTCTTAAAATTCCTTCCAGTCTTTAGTCTTCCTGTCACTCATCTTACACAACAATGGGTCGGGCGATTTTCCGCATTTTATTCCTTCAGAGCATAATCACAATTTGCAAATCGCAATGCAAACAGTCCTGTCCTGCCCTGAGCTCAGCTCAGCTCAGCTCAGGATCCATTGCATTGGTAATTCGCAAATCGCGAATTGGCTCTTTGGACAGCAGCAGCAGCAAAAAAAACTGACTGGCTTTAAAAGTTTGTCTAAGTTGATGACGCATTAAATCTTTAACGAGATGTGACCCTATCCTCAAACAATGCAATTCAAGTCCAAGGAAATTTATTGGCATTGCGATTGCATTGCATTGCATTTTTGCTCATTGTTGGGCATTGTTGGGCAGGGACTACGTCGCACAACGTCCGACTGACTAGGACACTTTTACCTTAGTTGGGGTTAATCAAGCTTGAACCTGAACCTGAACTTGAGGAATGAGCGTCGAACGTCATGCTTGATTTCCTTTGTTGAGCTTTTATTTTTATCGTTTCTGTCGTAGTAAATCCCAATTCGGGTGTGAAATTTGAAGGCTGACATCCTCAACTGATTCGCAATTCACGAGAGTAGTATTTTGAGATATCTGCTTGCGTTGCGCAAAGGTTTGATGAACGAGCGAAGGCTGGCAGTGCTGGACGCAGGCGGCTATAGCTAATCAGGTGCGAACCAAAGTTCCCGTCCCGTTGCGTTCAGCTGCCCTGGCGAAATTGGCAAGGCAGGTGGCAGAAGGAAAAATGGCAAAAAGGTCGTAAATTCAATCGGGGTCGGAGCATAGAAAAAAGAACAACTGAAAAATGCAAATTTGGCACTAAAAGCCAAGCGGGAAGGAAAAGGTTAGGAAATAGGAAGGACCATATTTGTAAAATGTGCAACTGCAATGCAAAATTGATAGCACTCGATTTATTTTGAGGTTATACTTTGGCAAATTTTTAACAAAATTTGAAGCGTCAAAAACCGGAAGCGAATCCAAAAGCATGCTGATTTTTTCTATTATTCCAGATGGTTTTTAAGAACCGAATTTTCAAATGCATAAATAATGAGAAATGCGTTCAGTTCGAATTTTGCAATTCGAGTTTTAGGCGAAAGCAGCAGGGAATTGTAAAAAGATCCTCTCAAAAATCCGTGCTTACATAGATCAAGCTGCTGCTCTTATGTGATGTCCGACGCACTAATTGCTAATTGTCAATCAAATTTTAATTGACCAATACTGTCCCGAAAATGACCAAATAATCTCCATAAAGTGTCAATTCAGACGTATTGTCATTGTCAGTCGTATTGACAGTCAATTGCCAACTGCTCAGACAACCAATAATTCTGAATCCCCAGACTCCAGACATTCCGGCACATCGCACGTTGCATGGAAAATTACCATTTAATTTCTGGGCCTGAAAATAATCAAATACAGCAAGATAACAAACAGAGCACAACCTGATCAATATTGCAAATTTTTAGCCACTCGAGAAATATATCAAATTTGATAAGAGCAGTACAGTGGTCAATGCAATGGCCAGTCAGAGTCAGACAATAAACAAAAACACAATAATCAAATTATTGCAATTATCACACCACACAAAGAGTGCAACTGGCTGCAACCAGGCAAGCAAAAGATAAAATGCAAATTCCTACCTAGCTCATCGTGCAATCGTGCAAATCAGCAAAAACTCAGCAGCATAACAAAATGCAGTTGAAATTTGCAATTTCAAGTTATTCGCACAAATCTTGCGTCAGCTAACGAACGCACATTACATAACGTGGAATATTTGCAAATACGAAAAACAATAGGTTGACAAAGTTAACATTATGCACGCAGCAAAATATTTAGTCCGCTCAATTTTTGCAAAATTTTGACCAGGACAGCCCAGCCCAGCGCAGGTGCAGTGTAGGTGCAATATTAGTGCAAAAAAAATTCGTGCACTAACTAGAGTCTATTGTTGGCAATTTTTTGGTGCTGAGAGCGCGAGCAAAATTGATTGGTTCTCCTTGTCATTTTGTCTTTGAAGTGTGAGTGCAGTGCAGTGAAGTGATCAGAGATCCGGTCAAGTTTCGCAAAAAAATTTTACGAGCGAAATTATCTCTTGATTTGATGGATCCATTTAAGACATTTAAGATGAAACCTTTGAGCCCAGAACGAAAAGGGTCACTGCTTCGACCTCGACCTCCCGACATTAAAATTGGGCTCAATGCGATTCCGATCTTTTTTCAATTGCATCCGATCAAGAGGCGATACAGTGAGAGCGAGGCGATGAGGCGAAAAGGTCAATTGTTGAAATCAGTCAAGGGCGATTTGAATTTGAGACGTTGTTCTGGACTCAATCAGGTACTGAGAAGCAGCACTGCGCTGCGAGACTATGATTTCAGTTTTTGTATTGCGTTTTATATTTTCGGTTTGATCTAGCAATTCGTTCCTGCGTTTCTGTGTCAGTCTTTCAAAGTTTCCAATCTGTTTCTGGCGGGGTTTGGTCATTTCCGACAAAAGTTGCGTTGCAGACAAAACTAGTAAAGCAATTCATGCCGGTACCCGGTGTGCAAGAAATTCCTGCAGAACCGGTAATAATTTCTACCGCTAAAAGAAATTTGGACAAAAACGGTAGTTAATTTCGGTGCAATGAATTCCCGCAGAATAGTTTTCAATGCAATTCTGATTCTGTCATTCAAAATTTGAAAACATGGCTTTCTCCATACGAGAAATTCTAATGGATGCAATGTTTTCACGTAATCTTGTGAAAAATTGACTCTGAAATTCCTCTAATGTTTTTCGAACTCCCTGCTGTTGTATCTTTAAGAATTCCAAGCTTTTCTTGCTAAAACAAAAACAAGACATTCAAAAACCACTAAACAAAAACATGTTTTGGTTTTTAGTGACAAACAGCCACCTTTCATGTGTCACGGCCACGTTCGGTACGACCTACTACACCACAATCCCAACTTCCAAACCAGACGCAAAAATGCATTTTAGTATTATCATTTTTTTTTTAAAAAAATGGGAAGAACTAGGTTGTATTCTGCAGCGCAGCGTTGCAAATAAATTGCAAATTTAAGTGCGTCTGTTCTCTGTTGAAATGAAAAAGTTTAGGGGTGGCTGGGACGCCAGAGATGTTTTGCGTGAATCTCATCTCAAGTACTTAAAGTCAAATCTTGGCAGGAGGCTAATAAATTATTAATTATGAGAGGAGAGTCAGTCACACGGACTTGAGCCGAAAGCACATCCTCAAACCCATTAGTCTTCTTCATGGTCTTCCTTCACATTTTTTCAGTTCAGATCAAAGTTTAGTAAAAGTCAGGAGAGTCAGGACAGGACTCAGGACAGGACATGGGCAGGAGGAACCACGAACCACAAACACAACCAGACTTTACAAGAAATTCCTACATGTTCCATTGCATCTGACAAGGGAAACTTCTCTACGAAGAGCAACTCATGAAATGATTCAGATTAAGCATTGTTTTTGTTTTTGCATTTTCCAATAGCAGTTGGTGAAATATTTCACTGCAAAATTTTTTTTTTCCTGCTAGGAGCATGGGATTTCTCAACATTTTCTGCCATTTCTGCATCTTCGCCGTCGTCGTGCGAATATTGTTTCTGCTAGACAATGCAATGCATGGGAAGGCCCAAAAAAAACTGTTATTTAGTGCACTTTGTAAAACGAAAACGTTCCTAAAGTTTGCAAGTTTTTCCGAATTTTTGCCAAAACGCGGCCAGTTATAATATCGTCTACAAGCTAATTTAAATTTAAATTTGAAACTGCTCTTGGGCTTAGTCGCTTCCTACAGATGTGTTGTGGTACTTGGCACTCGTAATGGAATTTAGAAAACTTGCTGAATGGTTCCCCTTGTGAGATGAGGACGATTCGAGTTGTGGTGTGGTGAGAGTGCGAATTGCGAATTGCGAATGCTGCTAAAGTTGAGCCCAAGTGACGGAATAATGAATGTGTTTTGTGGTGTTTTTGTTGTTTGTAATCTTCTAATGGCTCAGCCTCGATTAGCCGTGGCCCTAACACTCTTCTTCTTCATTTTCATCTTCATCTTCATTTGCTGCTTTTTTTTTTATTATTGTTGTCTGTTGTGTGCATGGCTTGTGGTGTGCCATTAAATAATTGGCCCTTCAAGTACTTACTTTGCTTACTTTAGTTGTATGTAAGTCTTTGAGTGCATGCTTAGTAAGGACTCAGACAACCAGATTTTCTGTGCAAAAAAATTGCAAACACAAATGTTCCCTGTCGGATTAATTTGATCCTGTTCTGTTCTGCACTGCACGGCACCAGCAGGTACTAATACCTTTTTTGCATTTATTTACATTACGTTGAATTGTACTTTGGATGCAACAGTTGTGCAAATTGTGTAGCAACTGACTGACAGTGAGTTGCAATTGATCGTACGTTGTAATTGAGTCGTCTTTTTTCAGCTTAACAGCAATTAAAGTTAAGTTATGACATTTTATATATCGCAAAAGTTATGCTTGCAATTGCAATTAATGTCAGCCAGCATCATTTCCATACGAAGATGCTTTTTTTTTTGGCAAATTCACTTAAGCCTAATGCAGCAGCTTTGTTTGCTGTGTTAAATTGCATTGCGACGAATAATGCAAGTAATTTCAAGGGATTACTTTAGATTTTATGGGTGACCTCTGCGCTAACGAAAGCAAAGCTCAAGCGTACGTAGTTTTGCAATGGTTCTAGCCGTTTCAGGGTATGGATTTCGAGTTCCAGTCTAGGTTCCAGTCTCCGAAAAAAATCGTCAAAGTCACACACGGTGATCAATGTACAAAGAAATATGGCTGACGATTTTCAAATAATTTGCAAAAAGTTGCAAAAAAAGCAACTGGGTGAGTTTTACTAGGCCATTTAATCTTGCCATTTGCGTTTGCGTGGTGCCTTATGTACATGTGTATGCTAAAAGGTTCGCATTCGCGTTGTATGTATGTACATCTGGCTCAAAACATGTGCTCCCATTGCTCTATTGCTCATTCGTGGTCATAAATATTTATAACATTCATCGAATTATCTAGTGCAAAATTCAGCTCAAACTCAATCCCATGCCTGCCAGGCTCGGTTCCGAACTCAAAGTGCGAAAATTCAATGCGAATGCGAATTGCGATGAGAATTGTTAAATCTATGCAATAGGGAAATATGTATGTGAAATTTAATAAGCTAATTGTGGACTTTGAATGCAACTGCACTTCCGTCCTTGAAAATTTTGCAAAATTGCACCGCTATAAAAATATACTTCTTCAATAGTTTGATATTCTCGGCTGACTAGCTAGCCGTTTGTGAAATTCAATTGAGAGTTCAAAGTTGTTCAGCTCAATGAATGAAGAAGAACCATTTAGCTGTCAAATTCTGCCAAAATTTTGCAAAGTATTGTTGAAATTGTGCCAGGGATTTTTAAAACTTTTAAGTTCTACTTGTTATTCCATTTACCTCCCGCCCTCCCCCCGTCGGGAGCAACAATAGCCCTCAGTGGTGGTAATGGCAATCTAGGTCAAAAAATGACCTTCCTTTCATGCCCGGAAAATTAGACAACAATGGGCTGGGCTGACTACGAACGATTCGACATGGTTTCCATAAGTTTACATGCATGCAACACAACCGCTTCATTAAAACTTCCAAAGTATCCAAAGCAAGATGAGAAGATGAGATTCGTGGGAATTTTTCTCGACATTTTTTTTGTCAGTGCAGTATTCCCCCGAGTGCAAACATTTTTGTGTAAAAGATTCATTCTGCTTTGCATTTAAAATTGCAATTTGCAAGGATTTGTTCACTACACGAGGGTGGAATCGTGGAATGGAAAATGGTGTGAAAAATTGAACGGAAATGTTTTTACGACGACGACGGGCGACGTGAGCAGAGTGAGCTGCTGTGCTGTGTTGCTCTCCCGACCGACTCCATTGTTGAAAATAATTGCATTTGACGACTCTGAGTCTTATTGGATTTGATGGGTAAACGGTAAATGGTTGGCTGAGTGAATGACTGACTGACTGAACGAACGACGCCAAGGGATTGTTGAGTATGTGAAGTGAATGAGCCATAAAATTTCCAACGAGTATTGTTGGCCGGTCTATGATTGCTGCGCCGGCTCTAGGAGTTAGTGGTGGTTCTACACATTCCATTGTTGCCGTGACTGACTGACTTCCTCTCTGATTTTGTGAAAATTGTGCTTGTGATTTGATTGTGTTTTGATTTTTCTCTGTTTGCAGCAATTGTCGAGACACAAGAGTAGTCGGAGCAGCAGCGGCGGCGGCGGCATGTCTCTCGACAGTCCTCTGAGCAGTAGTCTAAGTGTTTGCAGTGAAGAGCGCAAATCACCCACCGAATTCTCCCGCCACCCCTTCAGCTGTGCCATTTGTAGAAACAAATTCAAAAATCCAAAAGTAAGTCGAAATTCGATATTTTTCAAATTTATAAGACAGTAATACATAGTACTTACCGAAAAGCAGAGTCAGGGATTTCAGGGAGCATTTTTATCGCAAGGCCCAAAGAATTCTAAAAATTTCGGCAACTCTACACATGCATAATCTCCTCAAAAGGTGTGATAGATAATTTCTCTAAAGTGTTTTCTAAAAACTCAATTTGTACAAAAATACATAGACTGCGATAGCAAAATTAGGTGCAGTGCAAACTTTGGTATAATTGTGAGAGCAATTAATCAAACATGATCCGAGCTTTCATGAAATGAAAAGTGGAATTAGACTTGGAAATTGGAATTGTTGGATTTTTACACACAAGGAGACGGTCCAGAGCCTAAAAGTGCATTCATTCATGTTCATATGAGTTTCCATTCGTCACCATTATTTATAATTTTAGCAATGATAAATATTATCTGCACTAGTACCTAATTCCCAGCCTACCTCGCCAAGCCATTTGAACAAGGAAGAAAAAAATTAATGAGAGAATGCAATTCTGTTGCATACGGACACATGTGTGCAAACAAGTCTCACAAGCGTGACTTTTGACCCACTTGGAATACAACAATTGAATCATTGTTTACGGAAACGCGACAAAAATAAATAAATATGAATAATTGCAGACAAAAAGTGCAAGTAGGGAGATTAGGTTGGGATCGGGTCTCGGGTACAGTGGAAATGCGATCCTAAATGTCATTCGTGCCCCGGCAAATGAACATATGTACATATGTGCGTAGTATATCCATCTTCACGACTGCACAGTTGCAAATTATGTTTTCAAATTCAAAATCTGTTTAGCTCAGCACTGTGACTAGAGTGTTGACAGGTTGAAGTATCCATGCCTTATTTTTTAGAGTTTTTCGCACAAAAAAGTGCACACTTTTCTTAACGGTGGATTTACTTTACTATCGCTCATCCAATCGGGAAAAGTAAACCAACTTTCACCTTTCCCCGTTCATGGATTTGCATAAAAGGCTATTTATTTGTATTTTGTTGCAACATACAAATAATATTTTCTCCCACTCAACCAGCTAATTAGTCAACAAAATGAATAAAAACTATAGGGGGATACCCGATTCGGCGTAAACTTGTGCGTATCCGTAAATTCGTAAATGCGTAAGCTGATACGAAATTCCCG
>JAQGCM010000283.1:0-29238 GCA_034699705.1 Hymenaphorura dentifera | reverse complement strand
GTTTTCTTTTGATCAATTAATAAATTTGGTAGTAGTACAAGTCGAAGCAGTGTACCAGTACTTTGCCATTTTATTTTGAGCAGTGATCATCAGAATTAGACAGTTTAGGAAAAGTCAACTCCGCACAGAAACGAACAGGAACGAGTCTTTAGCCGGGTAGGTTTCTGATTAGTTCAACACTATTAAATCTTGAATTCAATCGAAAGAATTTTCAACGGTCGCATTACAATCATAAGGAAATCAGGAAGTTTTCATTTCCGGTTTCGACAAATTTGACAGATTTGTTATTTGAAATGCCCACCCGGGCAAATACAGATTGAAATTTAATACGACTGAATGAATTTGAAGCACGAATTCAAAGGAGGAAATAATAGTAATCCCCGAATTCAATTTGGAGTCTTGGTTTCCGCATTTGTGTTTCTTGACCTTTTGCTGAGTTGATGATTTCGTTTTGGCTGAAACTCTAAAATCAAAGTAACGAGCACGTCTTTCCAATTTTAGGAAATCTAGGCCGCGGTACTCAAACGTCATGAATGAATATAAAAGTAATTAATGAAGTCGAAAGTCTAAAATGCAGATAAACACACCAGTCCTTTATGTCGTACAGTCACATAAAACTTTAACGAGCATTTGTCAAAATGTAGGATTCACAATCTGGCACAGATGAGATCTTCGCTCGTACGGCGCCTAACGCTTTAAGCAGTAAGAGCAGGTAGTAGTAAAATATCGATTTTAGGAAACAAAGGACTTAACGGTTTTATTGAACTTAAAAGATTTACAACGGACAACCATCACAAACCTTCCTCGTGCGATTAATGGAAAGTTCTACAAAGGAATACGTCCAATCCACAAAATTTTATCTGTAATAGTTGCAGTACTGCCAAATTCAAGATTTATTTCATCAATTAAATTTGTTTAAACTTTATTTAGTGCAAAAATTTGAATGCCAACAAATTGTAGCAACATTTTCAAGGAAGGTCACCAAGTTTTATTAGCTGGACTTATCAAACATAGACGAATTGATTGAGGAAAAACAATAGCTGTCTTATCAAAAACATAAAAATGAAGGTGGAAGGCCATTTGAGTAAAACAAATCAAACAGTAAGGTACACTCCTACAAATGCTCCAACTTCTTTATTGTCGCACTGAACCTGAACCACTCTCACGGATGACCAGGTGAGTGTTGTTGACTGCTGATAGAAAAAATGCAATTAAATCTGGTGCTTTATGCTTCTGTCGTCACCTGAAGAGCAACATCAGCAAGTAACAGGTCCCAAACCACAAAACAGTCATATTTAAGCTCCTATCATTTTTTCCGACAGCTCCAGATAACAAACCCTGAAGAAAAAAATCTTAAATTAAGGAGAGATTATTTGGAACAACTTCATCCGCAGGAGTACTGATAGTAGGTCGGTCGGTGTGCATTACGTTGTATTGCAGACAAATAAAACACTTACGTCTCAGTCAAAGTAGTAACTTGAATTTTTTATTCAGCAAAATGTCATGTTTTCAACTCTTAAAATTTAAAACTTAAGTGACTGGTTTTTCGCCCACGATTGTTAATGGAAAAATATCACTATACTATGCAGTGCAGCAACAATTCCATAGGCTTGCCATTCGGAATCAAAACATGGCACTACATGTACATGACTAGATCTAATAAATGTCATTTTGCCTGCATTTTATTAAGTGTCCATGTGAATACATATTAATTGGTATGTGGGTGGATGATGATGACTTCTGAAGACCAGTTTCACAACAATTATAATATTTTCTGCATCTTTTTTCTGCCAGTTTCCAGACAGTGCACCTGCGGTTTTTCAATTTTTGTTAAAAAATTTGTTTTCATTGCAGCCAGCCGGTTGTGATTCTCAGGTTTCAGAGAAAGTGAAGTTGACGGTCGTGCCGTGCCGTGCAGTTGTATGTCTCATGTACGTGCGAATGAGTGTTATTTTAAAAGCAGAGAGTAGAGTCAAGAGATTAAAAGGACAACAATGCTGCCATACTATAGGTCTCTATTATTGTTGCAGACGCATATTGTAAATTGTCAGGTGTGAATACAGTAACATTGTTGTGTTGTCATATTTGCTTTTCTTTGCTTTAGGTCATGAGTTCAATTTGTTTAGCTCCAGCCTTGTGTGCTGTGCTGTGCTGCTTTCTTGACTTCAAATTGTATTGTTATTGCTGAGTTAGCATTAATATGAAGGTAAACTTAAGCGATGAAAATGCGCTACTACAACAATGCAATGAACGTGGAAGAACAATTTGCAATTGGAATAGCATTGCAATGGAAAAGTTTGACACTGTATGTGTAATGTCGTATGTAGATTCAATTCAATTCTATTCATTATTGAAGAAGCAAGCAGAAGTTGAAGGAAGGGAGTGGACACTTTAAAGCCCACACACTCCCGCCTACGTCCAAAACAATCAGCACTGCAAACTTTTGCTCTGTTCAGTTAGTTAGTCCACTGACAACAACTTAACGACACGACACACGAACGCAACGACTGACTTTGTCAGTGTTTTTCGTATACAGTTCAATAGGGATGAAGTGAAAAAAATAATATTATTTTGTTTTGTTTTGCTTATGGCTTGACTGAACGGAACGAAAGAAGATCGAAGTTTTGATCTGTAAGAAGTCTGCTGCTGTGAAGCAGTTAGCTAAAACCATGCCATGATTTAATCGGCAAGATACGCGCCTACGTTTATTAGTTTTTTAAAACTGGTTCACAGAATGTGTGTGCATTCATTTCATTGTAGGATGAAGCATTAGTATTTTGTACAAACTTTGTGATTTTGGCATAATTTACTCACTTTTAAATTGAAATGCTTAAGGATTTTTTTTTGTAAAAATTGGTCGCTCTTAAGCTTCAAAATGTACAACATGTTAACAAATTTTTATATCAGCTACAACCAAATAAACTATGAGCCTTGAGCAATGATTCTTTTGAAATTAATGGACTAGAAAGTGAATTTTTATGGCCAATTTGCCAACATTTTATTGGCAGCAAGTCAAGATTTCGCAGACATTGTGTTCTCCAAACCTTTCGCTACTCTTTGAAACGGTGGATCTTGGATTTTTTTGCAATTTTCTGGGATCATTTGTTGAGTTGAAAGTTGAGCTTTTTCGTTGACTTATAAACTAGAAACAGCAACAGCACCTCTTTCTCAGAGAAACCCGACATAAGTAATTTCACCGACTTTGCAAAGTGACTTGAGTCATGTCATACCGTACATCAATACCGAAAACTAATGAAGTGTTGTTTCAGCCAGCTCTCAGAGGAAACCGCTTTGTAGCAGTGCAGCTTTATAATTCAGAGCACACATCATAACACGAGCAATTTTAGTAACGAGTCCGAAATCTTTATGACTTTAAATATATTAGTCCATCTCCCTTTTGTTGTTGTGCTCTTAAATGCTCACCTCGTTCATTTCATTTCATGCGTACAATGTCGTGGTAGTGAATGTAATGTAGTGAATCGGTTTTCGTCTTTTGAAACTCACAAACATAATATAGCAACACATCCCTTTAGGCCACCGACGCTTTATAAATCATATTTTATTTTGTAGATGATGCTTTTCATTATCTTGGCTGGCTTGGCGGACAATTCGGCATAAAAAAAGAAGAAGACTTGGGCTTTCTCTTCACTTCAGTTCCTTTCCTTATACCCACATCTCATCAGCATATTAATATCCATGTACCTGTACGATTCTTGTTTGTACATAATCGTTCAACGTGATGTACTGTAAAGCACTGCGCTGCAACACTGTAAGGTACCTGGCCTATTTGCCTCTGGCCCAACTTATCCGACAGCAACACCAGAGCAGCCGTCAAAAATGTGTCAGATCCGACACCTCTTTTATATTGTCCATAATGCAGATGCAAATCCAAATCCCAGTGCAGGCAAGGTAAGGCAAGGCAATGATATTTAATCTCTCAAAAGCTTACAACTCCTTGACAGCTTGCTAGGTTTCAGTCCATCAAAATATATTCAAAACGCAAACCTATTGACTCTGACTTCAATATGAATTACAAAGGCAACACCACATAACATGGACATAATGTGGTCGGGTAAATGCATTCGAACGAAAGATTTGGAGCCATGAATTCAGCACCTGTCTTTAATTATAACGAGAAGATCTCACAGACTTGGCCGATTATTCAATTCAGAAACGACTTGTAAATTAAAACAGTCCTGAGGACAACCGATGAAAGATTTTGAATCCTCAAGCAGCAGTGCAGTGGTGCGTACCGGACGAACCTCCACTTGATTTATTTGATTTTTTTTGCTACGTTAGTGCAGAATTTCAGGTGTTATCTTCGTTAAGGATGTTGCAGTGTAGTCCTAACATTTTGCAAAGTTTAAGCAAACACAAGATGATCAACTCTTCGAAATTCTGAGCTGATTTAACGAAATGTGCAAAAAAGAAAAGAAAGAATATAAACAAATGCAGTCTAAAAATTCATATTTAAAGTAGCTGGGGTATCGAGAAGCTTTTTGTTGTCGTTTTGTGCTCGTCCAAGATGCATTCCCAGGTGGATGTAATGAAGACGGAGATTGACGACGTGACAATACATCTAAAAAGAAAACAGTACACACTGCAGGTACAAATACACTACAGAGAGACAAGTCAGAGTTACATTGTCATGCCGTGTTGTTTACGTTGGATCTGATGAGGACTAGATAACATTGTGAACTAGTTTCGATAAAGTATTGATATCATTCATGATTAGTCTCTCGTCCTGTCTTCAACCCCTTGCAACTTGCAAACCTACAAAAAAAACTTTACAAAACTGAGTCATCTGAGTCCCTCAAAATGAAAATGACCATATCTTTGTGACATTGCCTCGCCTCCTCTGCTTGCATTTCATGTTAATTTTAATTCCATTCAAACTCGAAACAAGGCAATCGAGTTTCAAAATGCATAAATAAATATTTAATCAGTTCAGAACAGAAGCCCAAGCGACAACAGTAGCAGTCAGGTGCATCTAAAATAAAGATTTTGTCCCTTCAGATCAAAATCGCAAGGCGGCTTTCCCCTTTCTCTCTTTTCAAAATCCAATAACATGTCCAACCTCAATCTGATCCAGAAATTTATGTCTCAGGTTTTAGAAATGTTTGTAATGAAATGAAATGTAATGTAATATAAGCAACGTTTTGCTTTTGCAGTCAGTCGCTCTTGTCTTGTCGATGCCTTGTCATCATTGTTTGTCGAATTCGTTAAATCTCCGAAACGACCATCGTCGCAGCGTAACAAAAAAAACTGAGTCTGTCAATTTGGTCAGTCATTTAAAGCCAAGACAGACACGCAATTGTTGGAAGATCGCTGGTTTTGTCTTTGATCGGTAATTCCAAAGCAATTCCAGGAAGAGGAATCACATCTCAAGGCACTCACCTCATCTTTGAGTTTTGTCTGTGGGAAAGTAACTTGATAAAATGCGGGGGCGTTTTTGATGGTCTTCCTTGTCTAATCTCTGTCTGGCTGCATTGTTATAATTGTAGCATTCCAACTCTCATTCTTATTATTAGTCCAAAGTTGATCATTGAAATTGTCCACTCTAAATTGCTAGACTAGCATGCATGCAAGGAAATGCAAATATGAATTGAGCGTTGGACACGCTAGGGTGTCACCGTCAGTATGTCACATCAAGGGCGTCACCCACATTCATCGAAAAAAAATGACCGCCCTTTTTATCGCAATCTTTTCAATTTTCAATCTAGCCACAGACAGGGCTTGGGAAATGGATCAAATCGTTCTTTCGAACCTATCTGCACCCGTGCTAAAATGCCGTAGCAGTAAGTTGAAGCGTCCTAATATGCAACCAACTTGACAAATTTTTAAACTCTGAAGCCATCCCCGAATTTGACTTCAGCAGAAGCTCAATAGCCAATACTTTCGACTTCGACTTTTTGAGATGTAATCGTGTACGCATCCAGAGTCCGGACTAGAATTGAAAGCGAGAATCGTCACCGTCATCGTCTAAACTACACATTAGAGATTAGAGAGTCGTCAGTGCGTTCAGAATAAAAACAAATGGACCATTTCTAGCCTAATAACACAAAATAAGATCAGTTTGCTTTTCTTTCAGCTCAGTCGTCGTTGGACCGCACTGATCATGCATAAAATTTCAATGACAACTCTTCGGGTCCATTTTCCTTGTCCTCTTCCCTCTTACTATTATAATGCTGCATGTGCATTGCGCTGCGTTGCGAATGGAAGCGGCTGAAAGCTGAACGTTTCTTCTTTCTTTTGTTAGATTCTTTTGAGAGGACGAGTGTCCATTCTTCAGCATCATTGCCTTCGTCATCATCATCTTCTTACCCTTTCGACGTGAACCTTTTGAACGGACAACGGACGGCCGATCTTCTAAACAATGACTCAAGACCGACCGACTCACATACAAAGAGATAATGAAGGATACCTCGTCGGGATGCTGCAATCAAGTCATTTTTGCATTTTCATCCCGTTGCTTTATTTTTTTGACACTCGGATTCTTTTCGATGCAGGATTCAGGTGTATCTCTCTACAAAGGTACCCTCAAGAAGTCAAAATTAAAGATTATGTAATTTTGAATTCCAAGCAACCAAAATTTCGTTCCTCATCAGAATTGATGGTTACGAATTGCGTTGCCAAAATCTTGCTGGCACTGGCAAATTTTGCCGAGACTCATGTTGTTTATTATAAATCTAGCTACGAAATCTTACGACTGTATTACTTGGATGACTTGGATGGGCCCTGCAGGCGCCCGTCTAATAAATTTGCAGCGGTGATTACTTGATTAGTGTGTACGGGTTACATGTGAAAATTTTACTTCTGTCGTTCTGTCTTTAGGTTGATGAAGTGATGAGACGGACTGAGTCCCATGTCATGAGTGATGTTGTTGACGTTTATTAAACCTAGCCGTCGGGTTGCAATTGCTATTATTAATATTGCGTGAATGATGATAGGTGACACGTGAAATAAACTGCAGGACAGGGTACGCATAGCATCGCCTCGCAAAGACAGAGATAACAAGAGGATGATGAGCCCTTCATTTATTTACTGCTTTAGTGATACTACAAAATGCTTAGTCCTTCTCATTTACTACTCTGTGTGTTCATTTTCATTCCATGCATTTTGCATTAGGACGGACGGAAGAAAAGACTAGGGAAGGAAGATGAAGAGGAAAAGTAATAAAAACTGAAGCCACGGAGAGCAGCAATGATGAGCTTCCGTTCACTCACCGTATGGAAATGAAGATGAGGAATCGGAATGCGAATTCATCAATAAGGACTGATTAGTTTCGGCTCTTCTGTAGGATTGATGTGTCTATTGACGACGGCAATCGGCATCTATTCGAGGACTAAGAACTCTTCTTTTTACTACTTTTTTTTTTTTTTTTACATCATCAACCATTTCTTTGGAGATAGAAAAAGAAGAAGACAAGCGTCCCTTGCGTCTTGCGTACGTCCCGCCACGGGTGCATTGGATTCTGCCGTAAATAGAAACAGAATGGTACTTATCCACTTCCAGCTATTACCAGTTACCACTACCATTACAAGCAGAATACAACTGTGTTCATGCATGTAGTCGAAAATGAATTCGCTTTTTGTCGATGTCGAACGCATCGTCTTTGAGATGTCCACTGCTAAGCTACGTGGGAATGCAAAAGAGAAACGAGTCACTACTGCACAACATTTTTATTTATGGGTTATCGCGGCCGAATCACTTCAAGACAATTAATTAATTCGCACTTGTTATTGAGGATTGTGCATTTGGCAGCCTATTGGTATTGGCGATTGGCGCCGAGATTCTGTACTTTATCTGTGTACTTTGAGAACTAGTGAATTATGCCGACGCCGCGGTACTCTGCACTGCTTGAGAGCACCATTTAAAAGGTTACACAAACAACCGGTATAAATTATACCAATAAGGGAAACAGTTCAATTAATCTTCTAGAGGAAAGAATGTGCGGAATTTTTAGCACGGCAATCACAATCACGTCTCCTCACATAAATGATTTCGGCCAGCTTTGGCTCTAGTTGTGCTAAAATAACAATGCTGGTAATTTCTGGAATGCTGCACACAGCTCATCTCATTGAAGAGGTGTTGACCAAAGTGAATAAGGTTCCGAGAGTATTGGCCTTGAAATAAAATCGTACTCGTACTCGGAATTTACTAAGCTTCGACTTTGTGGACTTTTGAAATCCTTGATTGGGTGAAGTGTATTTGCACTGCACTGCTCTGGCTCTGGCCCTGCATGCAATTGCAACACACTTTGCACCTCATTGAGTACCATTCAATTTACTTAAAGTACTGAAGTTCCGCTCTTGCGGCCGCGGCAATTTCTCCAACAAGCACTTAAAGGTGTTAAGCAAACTGCATCCTTTAACCAACCTCGCACTTCTAAACGGAAGGAACTTACTCGTCAAACAAATCAATGTTACTCAAAGCCAAGCTAAACTTGTTTCTAATGGAAAATACGACCACAACTTGAGGATCGGTTCAAACCTCAAACGTCCTTCATTCATTCATTTGCAGATCAAACGGGAATCTCACTCAAAGCGCGATTGGATCATCTTTTTAATGTATGATGTCAATAAGTGCTCCTGCTCCTTTGCACCTGACAAAATAATTGAGAATGTTTGAATACTTTAAATTCTAATCTAAGAGCTTGGCCAACGTCCAGTGTTCTAAAATTAGTTTTTTTTTCTCTGGAATGGTCGGTCGGTTCTGCTTTGTGATTTAAGACGGTAGACAAAAATTAACAAGCATGATTGCACTTCGGAACAGACAATTACAGCTGTACATACCGGATAATGGCATGACATCCAGCCATACATCTGCAAATGCTTCAAATGAACAACCTCAATAAATATTCATGTTTTTTCATCCTATTTTCTAATTCTCAGTTGGGAACAGGATTTTAGTGAGTTATTAGTGAAAACAGTAGCCAGCCAAGGCAAGGACTGGAGCTGAGGAAGGGTTGCGTGACTTTGTAGTTTGTGCCTACATTAAAATAAAACGAGGACCGCTTTTGCACCCTGCCTGCACTGCACTGCCTGAACAGAGTTGTTCAACACCTTGACTGTGCTGTTCAAAACTCCAGAAGTTAATATGCTGGCTAATCAACCATTAAGCTCATTACGTAATCTCAATTGGTTCCTTGGCTCTGTAAATCCATCGTTTGAAGGAGCTACGAGTAACGAGTTCACTTTTGGAAAATAGACAAACTGGACAGTGCAGTGTGCTGCTCAAGTTGCGGAAAGTCAGGCGATGTAAGGGTGCTCACAGCGTGGAGTTTTGTTTCTTAAACTTTTCTTGTTAGGTTGATGAGGACGGACTTCCAGTTTTTTGTGCAGTTTCTCTAGAATCTTCTTCAATTTTTTTTGTAGTAAACTCTCAAGAGTCTTTTACGTTTTCAAGCTGCTGGTTGGACAAGGACGGAGTCATGTTTCATTCAATTCCTATAGGCTCTCTCAATTGTTTTTGCTTAGTCTCTTGGGTGCACACAGCGGTTGTCAATTACAATGTAAATGTAAAACACCAAAGAATAATGCACTAAAAGCTAAATAGTGTGAATAAAAGATGACCTTTGCTGAAAATTACGTTGTAGTTGTAGTGAATTTTAGGCCCAAACTTCATCTATCATTATGAGCTGAGCATGAAAAATATGAAATGTTTTGCCTTGTTATCCGCCAAGTAGAATCTTTTGATTTAGTAGAAATATTGCTCAAGTGTTTTTTTTGGCGGATTTAGAATTAACCAGGTGAACCTAACAAGACATAAGTCGAATAAAAAAAGTAGTGTCCCGTCGTGGCAGTGGGTTGGCCAATGGCTTAGTTAGACTTTAGTTCAGCTGGCCCAGCCGTGCAGATTTACTAACCAGTAGTTGTGCAGATTTGTTGTCGCCTTTTGTCACCTGCTGTGTTTCACGTGTGAAATGTGATTGCAATCTCGCACCTCTCTGACGCCATTTGAGTTCAGACTTGATTCGTGATTCTTCTTCTCGTATTACTTCAGCATCTGAATTTTGAATCTAAGCTATTGCAATTGTTGCTCATGCATATCAAGCTAGTGGAATATTTTAGCTTTGCCTCTTTCCTAAGCCTAACCACTAACCCTTACCTTGTGTTTTGTCATTCGATACTCATTTCAGAGGAAACAACGACGACGTTTGGTGTATTTAAATGTGTCCAACCCATTTTTTAGTAGCGTAAAATCTAACCTTTGCGTTCCTAAACGCACATTTTTGATCCTACCTACCTGTGGAATCCTAAAGATTCAACAACTACTGTTTTTTGAATAGCTAATGCATGTGTTCAAGTACAACAACGTATTGGATTTTATTTTTATGCGTGTGGGGCGGCTGTGCAGGCAGGAGAAGAGTGTCGTCGCACCTCAGAACAATTTGTCCATGACAGGAAAATTTCCATAAGGTTGCATTAAGTATTCAAACCCTATCACTTCACTACTGTTTTCTTACGAATTGCGATTACTTACTTCGTCTGACAATAACGAGGAAAAAAACAGTGGAAAGATTTCCAAAACTACACAGCAATGCAAACAGGAAAATTTTCAGTGAATTCCGCTTTTAAGATTTGTTTCAGAATTTTCAGAAAATATTTCCATTACGCAATTATAATGTCTAATGTAAATTGGCTAACTTCCGGATTAGTAACAACAAAGTCGCGAGGACTCGAAGACCGTATGAAAAATTGTTTCGTAAATCATTGCCAAAAACGTCGGCCTAACCGATTTACCGATTGGTTATGGGTGGGTCTACAGAAACAGCACATCTGTGATCTTTGTGACTTCGAAAACTCTTAATCTTCTATGTGTGTGGTTTTGCGAGCTAACCACAACAAAATTTTGTTTAGTACGTAGACGTAGAAAAACATTACGTATTCTTGAGCACATTTAGTTGTAAATTTTCTCTGGTAGTGCCAAAATCACAAAAGGAATAAAGCCACTTAATGCAATAAAATGTCAGAGGGTATTAGCGACATAGCGACAGTTGAATGTATTCAAGAATTTAAGAGTGCAAAACACTTCATCACTTATTCAACAGACTTTACAGCTCTTTCCGTCCTTTTCAAATCCTCAACCAACAGCAATTGAGAAACGCACATACAATGGGAAACACATTCAAGTTAGTACTTCTTCACTTCCTGAGTGTTTCCGGCTCTTGAAGAAGCCAAGCATTGTTATGCAAGCACTCGGGCTTCTCGAGCAACACAGTATCATTGAAAAGTCAAGACATTAAAGTTCAACCTTTTCTAAATTTTTATACTGAAAATTAAAAGCACAAGAAAAGCACAGACCGTGCCATTCTCTCAGGAATATGTTCTAAAAGTAAAAGCAACTTATGCTTAATTTTTGGACAGTTTTTCCTGTTCAAATTTTCTGCTTAATATTTGTTGAGACTCAGGTCGTCATCCCATGCAGGTTTGCAATTTGATATGATACAAATTCAGGTCAGTGCAAATGGTCGTCCCAGGCAGTCCATTCCAGTAGAGTTTAAAAGAGTAGATTGCTGATGATATAAATTGAGGGTTTAGCCAGGTTATCAAAGTGGCAGAAGGTAAGAATGAAATAGGAGTCAATTTTTCATCGAGCCACGTCCAAGAGTGGCAAAGAAGTTTGGTCTGGAATGGAAGGATTGCACAGGTATGGGGCCTTCACTAAAGACCACCCGGTAAATCTCACACCTGTTTCTTCACACGAGTCTCATTGACATATCATTTGTTGACCTTCCTATTAATTCATTCCGAACTATGTGCAGAGATCATGGGCTCGATATTCGGACAACTTCAGGGTATTCGGTATTGTTGTACTTGCGATCAGAGTGGTTGAATGTTGAATTCCACTCCATGCTCTTGCACTGCACGAGAAATAAAATTGAAAGGACCCCTTCAGATTACTTTGTATTTCATTTTTTACGGAAAGGGTATCAAATTTCACATTTAAAGAAAGGGCACACTTTAAACATCACAACTTGACTCTTTCAGCAAGACCGTGAAAAAAAAAGTCATAAAATATAATTTTTGTGTGCTCAATCGCAAAATATTGCCCTTTTCACTGTCTTCAAGGTACAGCAACTAAAAGTGAATTAAGTGTGGTTTTGAGCTCCGACGCAATTATTGTGCCCTAGAGTCCTCCAAACTCCGAATACCGCAATATCTCAAAAAAATAAGTTCTTGTTATCTGTTAATCTTACTGCCTGGAATTGCGTTTTTCCTTTTGTACCATAAAAACTTTGCACAATTTCTTCTCATTGCACTTTGCATCGTCACTTTACTGAAAATTGCACTGCTTTCAATTCCAATTACATACGGCAAACTACGGGCACGCCTTTCATAATATAAAGCCTTGGGTCTAACGAACCTTCACAAATTGCAAGTGAATGGTTGGCGATGAACTCAGACTAGTACTATGAAAACTCTCATTTTGCATAATTCTAAACTTCAGATGCACAAACTTATTGTAAATGCAAAGGTTAGTACACCTCTTGAGTTTTGAGACACACTCTTGCCTACGCGTTTAGTATAAGCAAAAGTCAATGGAGAAAATAAAAAGTTGGTATTATTTGAGACTATTGTGTCGGGTGCGATGACTATATCCTAAGCTGCGTATTCGATGCTACGGTGGGATCCGAAATTCGCAACAATTTTCGAAGGCATTTAAGACACATTTTTGCGGTCCTGAAATTTGACAAAGTCTAAGTTTTGCGAAATTGAGACTTCGACGATTGAAAGCGCTTTTATGATTCATAAAATATTGACTGAGACAACAAAACTATTCATGTAACTGATTTCGTGAGTTTTAGGACACCCTGTACATCCGCCATGTCCAAGAGATTTTCCAATCCTCCTTACACAATCTGACTTAACTACAAATTGCACTTATCTGAATGCAAATTTTTGTGCGTTTACATTTCAAGAAGTCGTCAAGTCGTGCACAATGTCGAATACATTTAAGACAAAGCAAGTCTAATTTGTAAAGGCTAGTTCGTGTCTGACGTCTACTCTTCATTTAATTTAACTTCAAGTCAAACTAAAAAGTTGTTGCTAAAAAGCAGCAAGAAAGAACTGCCCTTTGGACACACGGAGTGAAAAGGCTGGGCTTTGCCAAACGCTACAGCCATTCATGTTCCCACATTCAAAAGCTAAACTATAGAAATTGAAGTTTTTAGAAAGGAAAGGACAGTGCTCTCTTAATACTCACTCAGGTGGGCGGGGTGCAGTGCAAAGAATTACATCGCTTGCTTAATGCTTAATCTAAGCAAAACCTAAAAACAAATTGTCCACCAGCCAGAGGGTCGCTAAAAGAATTAGAATTACAAAGGATTTAGTACATTATTTAGCGAGTGAGAAAAAGTCTTACATTTCGTCATACATGATTGTGACTACAAATTGAGATTATTTCATAAGTCAAATCTCAAAGTAACGAACGAACCAAAGGAAACCGTGCATGTTGACTGCCGTAAAAATGGAATAAGCACACTTTCGTAATCTTTAAACAGAAAGCCAAGCTAGCTTTCGATTCGACCCTACACGATTTTGAAACAGACTCCTGCCCATGAAATTTTATTTCATTAACATTTTTCACGCTAAATTTTAAGATTCAACACGTCTTTTTATTCTTAGGAAGCAATGGCCTGCCTGCCTGCGATGGCGATGACAGAGGAAGATCGGGTCATGGACAAATTACTTAATCCTGCTCTCAGTTCTCACACTCCAACACCTATGAAGCAGAGCTGAAAATGCTCCAAGCAGACATGACTATAGCATTTGGCTAGTAAATTGCTAGCCATTGCATTACAGTGTTTCGGAAACCAATAGAATGCAAATACAATCGAAGAGTCGCTCGCTCTCCAGCAACCAGCTTAGCAGAACTAAAACAATCGTTTGCACAGCACAAGCATGGATTGCATGGGAAAGTTAATAAAATGGCAGGATTTTTATGGAACGTCTTTGCTCATTTAAGGAAACTTGTTTGACATGTTTCCCTGATTTATATTATTTAGTCTGCCAGCCAATAGCTTTAGCATTAAAAGCCATGAAAACATTTTGAGCATTCAGCTAACTCTTTATAGCCTTCATTTACCTGGATTCTATGTTATAAATGCCCAATGTGCGTACTAGTAAATGTAGTATCGAGAATGACTGGAAGGCGTATCAAAATATAATAACCTGGTACCCAGACTCCAATCATAATTACAGTCCAGAGTCATCCAGTAAAGCACAGTAAAGTGCAATACAGCCGTACAGCACAAGTCGGTCTGCTGACCTGTTGGGCTTGGGCTCACGTCAAAACTTTTTTTATATCAAATGGGGACACTACAAAACAGCTATTTTTTATGCTTTGCACCCTTAAGAATTTCCCTTTAAATAAGTAATGCCAGTGCGCTAGCACTAAAGTAAAGTTTTGAGCTCAAGTGTGTGTTCATTGTTCATAATATTTTGACTTGTGCCCGTCACGCGTTTTGCTTCCGCTTTAGGCAACCATAAAATGTGGCTATTTACCGGTTTTATTCCTCTGGTCATGTCTACGTAGCGATCTATCCTGTAGAAAATCTTTGCCTGCCTTCTGATACTTCTGAAGGATCCCATTACTTTACAACAATGTAACAAAAACGCAGAATGTACAATATTATTTTACAAAAGAAAACTTGGCTGTCACACACAGAAGACTGACAAGACAACTCCATGGTGGAAGGTCGGTGGAAGAAAAATTCTTAACCTTTTGCTCTTCCCTTCCCTTGACTAGTCTTGCCGTGCCCTTTGGTCATTTGACAAATATTCTTGATTACTTTGCATTAATTACTCACTTTACTACTACTCTACCCTACCGGTGAGACTACCTCTGCCAGGACTACCACTACCGACCAATTTACAATACATTGCACTGCCGAGCTCAGCACTGCTACTTGCGCAACATTATATCATTTCTAAGGTTAAGCGAGCGCATAACGAGTTTCTTCAAGAGTTTTGTTTCTTGAGTGAGTGTCAGTGCATTGCAAGGTTTCTTTAGTATCTATTTCTTTTTAGAAACTTGATCCCTTTTAAAAAAGTGAACCCCTTGCGGCTCTAATCTTCCAGTCCAGTCCACTACTACATTTACATTAAAGAAATGAATGCACAGCACATATATCAACATTACTTCAACTTTTCCACTTACAAATACTACTGCACTGCAATTACAAAACTGCCGTCGTCCGAAGAGTCCAATCTGTGTACATTTTGCTGACCAGTCCGCCAGCTCCAGATACTCTCAAAACAATTCTGGTTTTGCTGCTGCTGCCGCGCCGAAAAGTACAACATACATTACATAAAATGCAATTTGGTAAAAGAGAAAACGAGTTACTCAAACAATAAAAACGATTTGAAAAGAGTTTTTTAGCTTTTAAAGAATTAATCTGTTTGATTGTACTTGTAATTACAAGGAAAGAAGTTGCTGCGGAGAGAGTAAAAGCCAAGCCAGAGATCGATCACAGGACAGCATTGCAGTGCAATGCTCTACACTTCAGCAACAGCGCGGCGTTCTAATTAATCAAAAAGCATTAGCACTTCTTTTTGCCGCATACTTAAGCATGCATGCGAAAGGATTTAAAAGCGAAGGTTAGCAAAGGTCGTTCTCTGATGAGAGCAATGCTCGACGGGGGCATTTTAGAAGCTTTTACGTGAGCAGAGTGTCAAATTATTGTGGTTATTGTTCGAATATGACGACTGAATGACAGAACCGACAGCACATATCAAAGAAACAAAAGATTTTAGTGAAAAAATTACAAAATTTCATCCATTTATGAAAACAATTAAGTCAAAAGATTTTTTTTGCTGAAAGAAATGCAGGTTGGGTTAAATACGCATACGCACTGTCCGAATTCGAAAATCTATTGTGGGCAGAGGCAGAATGGAGAAGATATTGCGTTCACAAATATGGAATGGAATGTGCGAAAAGTGTTTACAAATCCGTTTAAGGTCGATATATTGGGAAAGGTTTTGTTGGAGCCTGCATACTGCACTGCACTCCTTATTTTCAACGGATGTCTTAATAAGGACGTAATTAGTCAAGATATAGACGTGCACCGTAATATTATGACCTCATGACCAAAAAATCTACAAACGGAAAAGTGTTATGAATGAACCTTTTTTACAAGGTGTTGTAATTTGAAGGTGACGACTCAATTAGCTGCCCAGAATAAAGTTCGGTGTGAATTTTCCGGGGATATCTCAATCCTTTTGTTCGTGAGATAAAATTCCAACCGTTTTTTGGCCTGACTTGACTTATGTTTGTTTATGTGTACTATACGTACGTACGTAAGTACAAGGCAAAGGAAGGTATCGTTTTTAGTTTATTAGAATGAATGAATTACAAGTACAAAAGGGGGAAAAGGGTTCGAGAGAGACCTTAGCCCAAATTTGGTACCGACAGCAGACTAATGTAATGTAATGGATGTAGTGTAAACTGATATTGAGTCCGTTCCATTCCTCACCCGTTAGAGTAAAGTGTGAACAAATATCACCGTTAAAGGGTCTGGCACGTGCCGTGCCCTTCCATCCAATCTTAACCACCAAGTCATCCATCCATCTGAATCTCAAGGAACCGACGGATGGATGGATGGATCCATGTCAACCAGCCAAGGCATTAAGACCAAAAGGAACCCGGTGGAAGGAAAATGAATAAAAAACCCACATTAATTTGAAGTTACCATATAAAGAGGAATGAATATGGGACAACAAAAAATTATTACGCTTTGCTTGGGTCTTTTACTAGTATATATTATGATAGCTACAAAACACGCGATCTTATAAGAATATGAAGGCAACAGGTATTGCATTGAGTTCAGTTCTCAGATCATCTGAACTCGGATTGATGAAAAAAGAGGAAATGATCCATATAAGGAACCTTTGCAGTTTGCTGCTACTGCTGCACCAGGGGAATGGAAAGCGAAAGGAGTTTCGGCTTTGTACTAATTAATCAGTCCGTATAAGGGACATGTCTCCTCATATTTTCAACAATGCATTGCCAGCAACAACGGAAAAGACATCTGACGGGCATTATTCGCATTGCAATGTCATTCAGATGCCCCCAGCAATAAAGAAATTTGGTTAAATGGTTTAAGAAGAATTTTTATCATTCACATTATTGTAATGGAGATTTGATTATTTATTCAGAATCAGATTGATGCATAACATGAAATGCGATGTCATTTTAAAAACTAATTTCAAATTAATGTCACTCCAAATCAAGGGAATAATGGAAGCAAAAAAATAGAAAGTCAAAAAATTTAATATTTAATGTCAATTTTGAGTAAAGGATGTTCAATGGAAAGCTTGCAACAAATAAACATCCTGCTGGCAGTGTTGCAGTTTCAGCATTTATGCTGCTGAGCTAAATGATGGACAATCAGAAGATGGCAAGTAACGATACAGCCCATTCCAATAAAAAAAATTCGACACAATGATAACAATGTTCCTGATTCTTGACGTGCTCAGCGCAAACAGATGCTGGTGTGTACCCATCAAATTCAAATAATCAAATGAGATAGGACATCATGGGTCGATGTGTTTGTTCATTTCATGATGTTATGATTTCGTTGCATTCTTGCTGTTAATGCGGTTGGACTAAAAACAAAATATTGAGCCCTTAAAGACTGTTCAACTCCAAAGGAATCTGGCTCGCTCAAGCTAAGCTAAGGAAAAAGCAGCAGCATATGCATTTGAAGAGGGAGAAAAATGATTGGATTGGAGCAGAAGCAGAGATTGTTAATCTGAGCAGGTAATCTCTGAGTCGGATCTCTCTCTGAATGAGCTTGCATGGCATGCAATATCTGAAGGCTCTCAGTTGGCAATTGAGATAATTAGTCGAGTCAAATAATAGCTTGCCTAATCAGAGATAAGAGTCTACCTGTTGACTACAACAATGAGAATGAATATCAATCCAAGACAAATTATATGATTCGGAGCAACCAACTCTCTCATTTTGTTGCCATTTAATGTCCCATTACTCATATCGACATTTTAATGAATCATGGGCCGGCTGACAACCCACCTTCAACTCAACTCTCAAAAACCCAGGTGCAATTCATACGAAGCAGTGCTGTGCTGTGGGTGCAACCTTTCAAGGCAACTCAACAATAATTTTAAATGCCAGCGTGTGCATTTAGTACATGGTAGCAACAAGAAAGATTACGTAATAATTCAGGTATCTTGATTCGTTGACTACGACTACGACTATGTATGCTGTTCGTTCGATTCGAAGGAATGTTGTTTGTTGTCGGAATTTGAACAGAAGACAGAACACAACAAACCCCAATTGAAGTTTTGCAGTCAAGATATCTTCTAGAAAATAATGCATCTTCATTTAATTGCGATCAAGAGAAGAAAAGGCCAGTCATTTACCCCCGAAGCACATTAATTTCTGTGACCACTTACTTTATAAGGAGCGCTAATTACATGTTTAACGTTCCAATCCATTAAGAACTTATGTATCTTGCCCAATTATTCTCAGATTTCTTATCACAATTTAACATAAATCCGCCAAGCACGCACTAATGACATTGCATTGCTGCCTAAGCCAGCATGCCTTGCTCCAGATTAATTTGATAATCTCAAACGTTCACCTGAACAATCAGCAATCGCAAATATTTAGTCATAGTCGTGTGCCTCTTTTATCGATTGATCGTAATCTCCAATTCTTGTAGTATAGATCAAATATTTCAATCTAATTTCCTTCAAGAAATACTTTGGTCTAAGCAAAATTACCCGCATGCTGCCATCCTACCATTAATTTCTATTTTTTGTGACTATTTTATTATCATTTTATGAGAGAGATCTTCCAAATTCCTTACTGAGAAAGAGAAGCATCTGCATATTTAAGCAAGCTTTGGATTGGAATCCAAAAACTTACTAGAACTTGACATTTCTGAACCACACTCCCTGCTCACATCAAATTATTTAATAAATTAGAGCTGAAAAGCTCTTCCACTTAAAATTTTTAGTTTGGAATGTTCAACATTTATTTTACACACTTGTACTTGTACAGTACGGGGTCTAAGATTAAAAACTATGATAAACAAACAAACCAATTGAAATAAATGACTACGTTCGGTCCTTCCGTTCATCATACCATACACTCAAGATTTCATTCCGCTCCAGAGCCCAGACTTCATCCAGGTGAAGCAATGAAAACACAAGGATGTAAAAAAAAACTCAGAAATGGTAATGAAATGGTATGTGTGCTATATTGTGTGAGGTATGAAACCCCAGAAATTACAGTCTTTTGAGATCTCAACTTTCAACTCTACAATCATGAATGAGGTGATAAGACTGAATGAGGAATTTTCAACCTCCGAGGGAAATCAGATCCTTCAGATCCTTCATGGTAAATTCCTACGTACGTACGTTGTACATCCTCAAAATATGTGAATAAGTTTTGAGTAAATGGTTTCTGTACATCATACAAGACTTTGTACATTAATACATAATTTTGGATGAAATACTGAGCAGTAAGTGTACTCTGCTGCAATCGCAAAGTGCCAAGCCAAGTGCCCTGCAATGCACACTTCTGGGCCTGAACTGCTGCCTAGTTATTCATGGCAATGGCAGTGAACGCATTTTTAGGGCCAGTCCAGCACAGTACAATACTGTGCCCTGAGTCTGAGTCTGAGCTGAATGAATGTTTCTGTGTTCGTGTAGTGTATGCATATAAAATGTACTTGAACCATTAAGTGTGTGTGGATAATGTGATAAAGTCTCTCAAAAAATTCCAGTACTGGGTGGGCACCCTTAAATAGGAAAAAGTCTCTATAAGTTTTTTTCTCCTGGTACTCCTTGGGCGTACACCCACTTAAACTCTGACAGGAGTGAGCACTTTTCCTATAAAGTTCCTATGGGAGTGTGGACTGGACTGTGGAGCATATAAACATAAAATGAAAGTACATGTACGTTGTACATGTTTGTGGACATGAATTTACTTTCACACTTTGACTGACTTGGGCTACTCACTCTCATTCCCCTCTCTCGCTTCTTTTGTGATAGCAATTATTTCCTTGCGATAAATTTAAATTCCAAAGTATTTTAATAAGGACGAGACTGGGTCTGACCTCCTGGAATGCACTAAATTGTTGTCCCTTCTAAAGGGCCAACAATGTGTCCGTGTGATAAATCAAAATGAACAGTAGGGCTCTAAATTGAATTGAATTGGAGGGCGAAGATTGGGTGAATTGAATGCTCTTAAATCCTGACAGGTGAGTGAAAGTGTAGATTACTGGGTGCTGTTTGGACTGAATTCATTTCTTTGGCTGGCTTTGGCTATGGAAAGTTACAATATAGTGAATTTATTCTAACACCTAACACTTCAAACCGCAATAAAATTAGCAAAACTTTTTGCACAACTTGGGTTGATGATTCCTAACCTTAGGTGACCTTAGCATGCGTACAAATAATCAACATTTTAGAATTTCTGCGAATTAAAATCGGGCAGAAATCAAGTCAAACCAAAAACAGATGTTCTGCACAGCCGGTCGCGTTTGTGCCAAAATCCAGATTTAAATCAGTTCGACCGCAATCAATCTGTTTTCGTACGTCGTCAAAACTTGCTGACGACTTTCCGTTTAATTTCTAACCACAAAATTCTTGCAAATGTTAAATTTCATTAAGAATTTTACTTTTAAACACACAACAAACAATTTGCAATGCGCTATTGCTAGTCGACAAAATAATTAACAATTCAAACCGCGAACCTTTTTACATAAAAGGCAAGCGAGATAATTTTTCCTGAGGACTTGAGACAGTAATCATGTTGAAGATCATAGTAATTGCGATTGTTTCCTTCCATTTGGTTTTGACTGATCCACAGGTAAAACAGAGATTTCGTTTAATTTTATACAGATTAAAAGTCTATTGGTGTGCAAACCTTAACTATATCATAATAACTTTCATATGTAGTTCAGACCAGAACCCAGGGCCCTTGCTTTCACCTACAATGAAGGGTCTGTCGCAGCGTACCCCGTCGGTACTACCATAATTTATCGGGCTGGGACAACTGTTGACTACATTGCAGGAGCAACTGTAATTTACCTCTACCAAACGACAATCAATTTCCCTGAAGATACTGAAGTGTACTGGTTCACCGGTCCAGTAACATATCCTGCCGGAACCGATTATACATTCTTCAGCGGCACTCAAGTTGCTTATGGGCCCGGATCTTCGGTCACTTACAAAACCCCTGGTGAAACTCGCTATGCCGAATTCAATGGGAATTCTCATGCAATTGCCGGGTATCCGAAACAAACGTCTGTCCAATACTACTATGGCCCAAGAGGAAGTAATCTTATCTTATTCCCACCTGGTGCCAATCCACTCGCTTTCTACAATCCAGGTTAAAAATATTTGCAAATTTTTATCCCATAAATATTGGCAGAATTTATTTGAGGGTTTGGTGGTTTAGGCGGTAGCACACAATTCGGACAATCTGCACTTGCGGTTGAAAAAGACCCTGAAGAAATGCCAACCACAAGAACATACGGCATGAGAGGCGGTGGTTACAGTTATTGCCGGGGATACTCCAATCAAGGATGGCCAAGGACTACTTACTACAATAGAAACACTGGCTATCGTAGTAATTGCAATCAAAATGGACCCAACAACTACAGCTACAACAATAACGGTGGATACAACAATGGAGGAAACAGAAACAGCACCAGCGGCGGTGGTGGTGGCGGCGGCTACAATGGCGGATATGGGAAATGATCATAATATTTCTGGAATCAATAAATAAATCCAAGTTGAATTGGCAAAAGCATAAATTAAACGACTTTCTTCAATTCTGATTACAAGAATGAGCTTAAATCTTTAAATTTGCTTTGCATGTCAACAATGAGATTCACAATTCAGACTTTGCAAAATGCATTGAACTCTTCATATTCACAAGAATAAACGCTGAGCCATTTCGCTATCTCGCCAAGTGTCGTAAGTCTTAAGAACCCACTTCCTTCTTCCGAAAGTCAATGTACTATGGACTTGTATGCTGCCAACCTAAGATCTTTGATATTAATTATAATTGAGGAAGCAGGATGAAAGGAAAAAATCCTAGTAGTGCCAGTGCCAGGCATGCGTGCGCTGAAGATCCAAATCAACTCTCTCCCTGGTGCGGTCGTATAACGAATGGAATGGAATGAATGAGGTGTTTTCCATTTTTGGTGTTGCTCAGTAAAAAATTCATGAGGTGATAGATACAACTTTTTGTGTTAATGATTACACACATTATTATAAATGTATTATGCTAAACCAACCCCTTGCACGCGTAATTTTCAAATCAACGTATTACGAATATGCAGAAACAATTTTGAACTGAAGCGTTGTCGAATTGTCATAATGTCATTTTTTCAGATTTGCAAAAACGTATGGTTTATGATATTCTGCAATATTTCCGTATATAATCCGCAAAATTTGATGGGCAAAAATATGTACCACTTGATCAGAAATGTTAACATGGGATGAATTCGAATTCTTTGTCTGTGCTGCTTCAGAATCAGTCAGAAACGCTTCAAGAGCAAACCTTTTAATTTGTAGAGAATTTCAGGACAGGACCTCATTTCGAAACCATTTTAGAAATGAAGTGATCCAAACCACTGAACTTAATAGCCAATGCTGAGCATAAATTACTGCCCTGCTCGCTTTGGAATTCATGTTCGATTTTATCAAGTTGCTCTGAAGGGAATAATACATGGAGTTAACATTTGACGTCTGTTTTTTCTGGAACAAGGCTATAATGAGCCGCATTCCAAAGGACTGTTGAATTCCTTGGTCGAATTAGGACATCTTAGACGACTTGACTAGTTCACACTACGGTCAAATACATTCTTTCTTACACTTTCTTTGAATCTGTGAGCAGTGCAGTGCAGTGCTTAGAATTTGAAGGAACGTTAAAGTCGGACATGGACAGGTTGATGCACTAAGCACTATGGCAGGCAGTCCTCCTGATGGAGATAAAGTACCGTGGAATGGACCAAAGATCTCAGTCAGAACTCAGAAGACGAAGAAAAAAATGCATTGGAGAGATTGGAGACTTATCTTATTTTTTCCCATTCAGCACTCATTTCATTACACGTCTATTGTGAGGAATCGGTGGGCTAGGTGATTTATCATCATATCATTCAATTGAATGCGAACATAAAGCACATGGTGATATAATGATGTCTGGCCATCGTATCATGGACGCAAACACCTACCTCGGCCGGCCGGCCCGGCCGTGCTATTTTCTCTCATTGAATTTTTGGCTCACACAATCAGAAGTCTTTTAACAAACATGTCCAAGACACAAGAGATAAACAGGTGTAATGGACTCTCTCAGACTTCTTTGACTACGTAGTTCGATTCTTCGACGGCCAGATCGCAAAAGATCCTAGGAATTTAACGTTGTTGTGTTTTTCTTTGCGCAATTAATTGTACTATAGCTGAGTTTGTCAGTTTAGAATTTTTTTCCTTGAAGGCGTCACTTCATTAGCGGTGGATTCTAAACAAATAACAAGATGGGTTCAATCCAAGGCACAAACATTTATCATTGTTGCAAAATCTGAATCAGTTTAGACTAGAATTCAGATTTTACTGCTTACATGTAATCTGAACTGAAAAAATTTTGAATTATTTTTCAAATCATTCTGTCAATCTCTCAGCCAGCAAATTCAACTTTAACAAAAAATACTGAAGGTGACAAAGAGGTCGGTTCAAAATTTTTGTCCTGGGACATTGCTAATGCAATTTGGTTGAAACCGTTCATTTTCTCTCGGCTGTCACTGAACAATTGGCAAAGAGGTTAAGTGGATGACTCACTCTTGATTTATGTTTCTTGAGATTGTTCAGGCAGGCAGTGAGTTGTGGTTGCAAATACAAAACACCTCTTCGTCCGACAATAAAAATTGGAAGCCCATTGTGTGCGTCAATCCAAGTCCAAGTCCTTGCTAAAAGTGAAAAAAATCATCAATTTTGCAACCTTTCCAAATGCAAACCACATTTGTCACCTATCCAGTGACACTCTGGCTTAACTAACAATGAGCTGTAAGAGCATGCAATTTTTAATTCAACCCATGCAAATTGACTTTTGTCGGCGTATCATGACGAGTTTACTTATCTTGAGAGCCATTAATCAAGGAATAGCAGGGAATCTTGCGATTGTTAGCTTAAAGCTTAGTGCTTAAAACTTTGGCAGAATTCTAAATAGGCGTCTATTCCGTCGTTGCTTTTGCAATGCAAATCCTCGCGAATTACGAGTGCATGTTTAATTAATTACGACTCGCTATTAATTAATGGCGGAAAGAATAAATGCTGTTCTTGGAAACTACTCGACTTGTACCTGGTGATTTTTCCAATTAATTAAACGCCACGAAACACGCATACGATGCACATGAATTGCTGTTCAATTTTAATGATGTGCACGTATGCTAGGCGTGCGCCAAATTTTCCACTAAAAATAAATTAAAATAATGTATGAATCAGATGAATTGTTTGGTTGTGGTCCAAAAAGTATGCTGGCTGGCACCAGGCAGGCATCAAGCCAGCCGGTGGTGGTTCATCATTGACTCAAATTGAATCGAATTGAGACGTCAGACTGTCAATTAGTCGTGTCTCACTATTTGAGTGTAGAAAATGGACCGTGATGCACACAATTGATATTCAGGCATATAATTACTGCAATTAAGGTGAGAATTTTTACAAATTGTTCAATGCTAATTATATGGGTTTGCGGGAAGCGCCTTATCATTACAGGTGTGGAAAACTTTAAAGTGCTAGTTTCACTTGAACAATTTTCACACTCTTATTCTAGTACTTAGGGCTTAGTCTCCACACCTTTTCCACCTACCTTTACCTTGTCTCTGTTATTATTTACCCATGTACGAACCAGTACGAAGTACGTGTGCGAAGGGTAGAGACCCTTCAACGCATTTCTTCAAAGTACTTCACTCTATCTTCCTAAGGATATGACTAATTGTCTTAATCATCTCATCACAGGCAGGCTGCAGCACAGCGACTGTCGGCCCGACTCAAAGTATGTCAAGGGTCATTTCAAAATCTGGGAAGATAAAAAAATCATCTCGATTAATAGTTCTGGTGGGAGGTAAATGTAAATGTGAGGTGAAATTATTAGTCCAGTCCAGTCCAGATGCCGCCGACTCTGCAGAAACCACAAAATAAAACCATTAAATAAAATGCCACACATTTGTTCAAAACTCTTGTGTTTTTTCCTCAGAGATTTGTCTCACATTACAGTACATTGCAGAGGAATTCTTAGAATTTAATTTTCATGAGTGTAAGGTGTCTGGTCGTGGCCGTGGCTCTGGTCGGTCCTCGAATCCAATAATTTTCAATTGTGTTATTATAAGAGTATGGATTTCACCTTTTCTCGGTCTCAGGTCTGGGTCAAAATGATTTACGAATCTCACAGAGAGTTGGGAGTTAGAATCAGAGACAAGAATCTGGCTGGTCGCTTACACATTCCCGACTTTAATTCATTTGAATTCCATTCCAAGTGCGTACTACAGATGAGTGGTAACTTGGTAAGCCACGACTACTACTACTGTTCAAACGTAGAAACTGCCGGAGTCTTCCTACTGCCTATCTTGCAGAACTCCAGATTCCAGATTCTGAAAGATATTCTACAATGTATGTGGATATAAACTCGTTTGATTCACATCTTTCAACAGAGGCTGCCATCACCTGCTCAAAGAATTACTGTTCTGTCTCCATCTCCACTCTGCCAAGATTTATGATAACTCATAAATCGTCCTTAGATTTTCTCTTGAAAAAAGAACGAGTAGTGCATAGTGGCGAGAGCGAGTCGATGAAAATTCAGAGCATTTCAAATTATAGGTTTTCTTTCGTATTAAATTCCTTCTCGGTTGACTTGACTCGATCTACTTACTTGGGCTTGTGCCTTTGAGACATTTTCTCCACCTTATTATTCCTTTTGTGCAGAGCAACAAGGGTCGGGCGTGGAAGAAAGCGTGCAAGCTTTCCACAAGTGGCACAAGTGTCAATGGTTGGCTTTTGAATTTAATTTTTATAGACCAAAGACTATAAAATCGTGATAGGCTTCCAAGACCAAGACCTGAGGTCAAATTTTATGTGAATGAATGGCGATGAGTGGAGGACTCTTGCATATTTTACACTTACACGTGAGCTTAATGTGAATTTAAATGCATTGTTTTCGTTGGCAGAATTAAGCTGAGGATAATGGAGGGCGGGACCAAGTCTAAGTTAAGTATTGTGATGTGATGCGAGAGACAATCGAAAGCATTGCATCGCATTTGGCAGAAAGACAGAAGAAAGGGTCAAATCTCAAACGTGAAACTAGAATTAGGAGATCAAGCTGGGTTGGATGTAGCTGTCTGTATGTATGCTGCTGTAGTTTTGTATAATGTACGATGATTGGGATTAGAAAATGTGTGTGGGATTTTGGATAATATATGGGATTGAACTGGAGGTTGTCAAGAAGAAGTATTAAGTGGACAACCCAAGGAAAGGAAAGAGATTCTTCAAGTGATGATGATATCATGGATTCAATTGAACTTCAATTCACAAGAAGAAACCAAAAGACAAAAAAAGTTTGAGTTTGAAGGGTCCAATTCCGATTATGGACAAGAGGATTAAGATCGGTAGCAAGCAGTGCAGTGCAGTGCGGTTTCAACTTGGGCAGTCAAATAGTCAATCCAAACCAAATACATTGAAGGAAAGCATTGAGAACAACTAAGTCCTCTTGTCTTCTTGAACTATGGAATTGGACTTGGGATTTTTATCAGATTGAAAGGAGATGAATGGGTTGATTCTATTTGAGAACACAATACAAGTAGTTAAATCAGTACACCCTTAATAATGACCTGGCAAGGGATCACTACTCGGTACAGGATCCGAGAACGAAGAACTAAGTCACTTAAGTTGAAATCTAATTCAAAAGTCTAAATATAGTTGGATTTTGGAAGCAGGATTACAATTAGTGCTCTATTTTTCTTCACTTTTACTTGTTGAACTCAGGATAGGAATAAAGGGATCACTACTCTATTGTTCATTGAATGACTAACACCAACCACAATACATTCTAAAAAGGGAATTTACCACCTGAAAATCCGAGCCCTAAAGTTTTTAAAGAAATCAGCTGGAAACAGAATCTTGTGCTTGAATTTGAAATACACGTGTATTTGGATTGACTTTTTAGAAAATTTTAGCAATCTTGAAATCCGGCAGAGATCTTTATGAAAGCCCCAGTGCTATAATTAGAATTTGATTAGGATGTTTTAAATTTTTGGATTTTTTTGGATTTGGATATGATTTATTTAAGTCATCAAATTCATTTCTCACACAATACAACCAGAGTCACATTGAATTATCAGTGAGTGAACCTAAATGGGTTCTCATCTCTATCACTATCATACTACCATCCCAATTTCAAATTTCTATTATTGTCAAAGGTTTGCCGTCTGTCGTGTCAGGTGCAGTGTACATGGCTTCTGCGGTATGTACGCGATGAATTGTATTGATGGAAAACCCCGTGGGAAATTCTAATTCTGCCAAACTAAACTATCATCTTAAGTCAGTCAGATTTCCTTGAATGGCCAATTTATCTGAGATTAGCGGTTTTAACCAAAACTGGAATAGAGAAGTCAACGTCAGCCGAAATCGTCATCGTCTAAGGATTAAATTCAATTGAACTAGGATTGCGTGCGTTTGAATTGTAAAAGGAGCAGAGGACTGGTTGACGAGCAGTCGGATCGGAGCATCTGCTTTCCGTTTGTCTTCTAACATACATACTATTCCGCGTTCTTTGCCTTTGTTATGTACGCCTACAAATTTTATCACTTCCAAATCCAAACAATCCTCAACTCAGTTTTCGTGAACAATAAGTGCCGTATAAGGATCTTCTCTCTTGTCATCAATCCCACAACCATTGCTACCGGTTTTTCACGAATTCATCCAATCGTCCCTTCAACAACAGCTCACACACTCGGTACTACTGCCAGACACCAACCCGTCAACACACACGCGACACGGGGCTTCAATGATCGAACCTTCGCAGGGTTGGGGCTGGAACCAACTTTTCCCATTACATAATTCCAAAAAGTCATTAAGGATATTCTACAGGTTTTAATGCACTCGTGCACTGCTGCACCTCATTCATTTACGAAGTGTTCATCAAGGTGTGTACGTTTGAATGGTGCAAGGAATTTCCGCACTATCTTACGACAAAATTTGGTTCTAGTTCTGGGCTGCAAACCGTGCTATAATTATTTCCAAAATATGTCATCCGTTTTCGTTTAAATTTTCCAAGGTGCAATACGAGCTTTGAAACCCAAATCACGTAGTCAATTTTGGATCATAAAATTTGCGATATTACATTTCAAAATACAGTTTGCATTGTTGTAAGTTTCGAGGCTTCACACAAAATCGTGTATTCATTGTTGCAAAACTCTTAAGGGCGTTGTGACTATTTTGTAGAAGTCTGCCAGCTCAATCGCAATCTCGCTTTTTCTCAAATCGTTCATCGTTCACGAAAGTCACATTTCATGTTCCTATCGCAGGATCGAATTGTAGCAGATATCAAATTAGGCTTTTACGATTGAATATGTTGGTGGGACCCTGCGCCCAACCCATTAGTTCACGTATTTGTGTATGTGATTGCTTTTGGCGCCAATCTAGTCAGAAATCTGCATATTATGAATTGAAGTTGGGCGACTCCTCTCCTAAACCGATTCTAGTTTCATTCATACTTAAACTACAAGCCCGTCGCCAGACCCCATGTTCTTATCCAGGTCGTACTTCGTACATTCAATCCACTAGCGACCAAGCAATCTGTTAGTATTGCCAAGCCCAGAAAATTAGAAATCAATCTCTTGAATGACCAATCCAATTCAATAAACGTATTAATTTTTCTTTGTAATGCTGAGACGTT
Source organism: Hymenaphorura dentifera (assembly GCA_034699705.1). Lineage (NCBI taxonomy): Eukaryota > Metazoa > Arthropoda > Collembola > Poduromorpha > Onychiuridae > Hymenaphorura > Hymenaphorura dentifera. The sequence goes on along the minus strand of JAQGCM010000283.1, from coordinate 309 downwards.
GTCGTAATCGTAAATGGAGCGAAGCAGTAGTTATTCATCTGACCAGATTTTGAAACCTGTCTGGCACCGCACCGGTTTTCCACTAACCGAACTTACCGGACTAGCTGCAAAAGCAATCCTTTGAAAATCAACTAATTTATCAATAAACATATTTTTAATTGAAGCTTTACAAATGGAAAACCCGTCTCTCGTGAGTCAGAAGTCAGAACTCGAGTTCAGATAGCACATTATGGCAAAACGGGTTCAAACAATAAATTTAAATCCAAAGTAATTCTAGTCAGTAGCGGTAAATGGGTTTTGTTCAAAGGA